>JAGDQP010004318.1:4719-21963 GCA_022664845.1 Lepisma saccharinum
TCAACCTCGACTTCGCAGTCGGACTTAAACCTCAATCTCGAACCTTGCCATTTAAGATGACGTTCTTATCTGTTTTTTATACATAAAAGTGTTCCAAAGGTATGCAGAATGCATTGTAATTAAATACGAAACTTATTTTCTTGAAATATAAAATAATAAATTACGAAATTGCGCCATTACAAAATTACGAGTAGCGTCCCTGAATTCTGCTCCTCTGCTCCTCCCTAGTTACGTCCCTGTTATAGCTCAGCCTGTTTATGTTGTAAATAAAAAAAAATCATTTTCCGCCAAAAAAGACACTTCATAATTAAAATAATTGAAAACAAAAAATGTTTTTCAAGTGCTTAATAAAGTATAAACGTCTCGTTACATTTCTTCCATGAACATAGCCCCTGGATCTGTTCTTCTGTCGCATCTTATGGACGAAGTTTTTAATTCCTCTTTAATACAATAGTTTCCCTGGTCTGTCTCTTTCGTAAAACTCTGGCGCCGAAACGTTACTGCGCCGAAACGGTAGCGCCGAAACGGAGGCGCCGAACTGAGCGGGTTCGACGTTTTATATATTAAAAGAATCGTAAGAGACTGTTTTGGGAATCTACAATTTGTTGCTAAGGATCGTCTCGGTAAGTGACGGGTGTAGTGGATCAATCAAACACATTTCTGGATACGAGCTAGGTTCAGTAATAGATCGTCATTATTTGACCTTCCCTAACTATGCAAAAGAAAGCAATTGGTCATAAGTATTAAGAAAAACGTTTTGTTATTGGCGAAAAGATAAAAAAAATCACCTGGGCGGGAATACTCCTTGCCCTCAGCCAGCTATCCAACGCTCTGCTGTCTATACGTCCGTCTATAGAGCCACCTATCAGCGTTAAGGTGAAGTAGAAGAGAGAGTGTGTTTCATCGCACATAATGAACAGAACCAAACCTGATTTTCTAACCTAACCTAACCCTTGATTACAAATGTATTACTGTAATAATAGATATTAGCATAAAAATGTGTTTTTGAAAACAATAACTTTTCTCTGCCACGTTTCGAACCCGGCTCTGCTACTACATAAGCCAACGTCTTAGCCATGTAGCTACGATAGCTGGTTGGAAATATATATTTGGAAGCTTTATTTACACAATTCGTGTGCCGTATCACGCGCGAGAGGCGCAGTCATTCTTGATACTCAATTGCCTTACGCCAGCCACCACCTCCCAACCTGCGCGTTGGAAAGGAAAACTGTATCGGAACATTTCATATTCACGGAAGTAGTATCACCTTGACTGCACTGCCAGCTATCGGCGTTGTGCTCAAGTATGTAATGAAAGATCAAGAATGTCCAAACCGTTTTGCTCGGCAGCTGGCCGGCTGACGTAGAGTCACTATCCGGGAAGCTCAAGTTCGATTCTTGCTTAGATCAATCTTTTTCTACTTTTCTCACAACATTACTCTTTGATTAGTACTTAAGATAAATGCTCTGATTTTGGTTATTTTTGCATTTTCAACATTTACACAATTTGCGGACATAGATTAGGTTAGATAAAGTCAGGTTCGATAAAAAAGCAGGTTAGATAAAGTCAGGTTAGATTTTTGTTTTCATTATACAAGCACTAAACAACAGAGTTAACACTAGAAAATTCGTTTTCCTCTTAAATGCCAGAACTAGTTCACTCACTTGTGCACCGAGAGAGGCGTAGAGTAGGGTTGCCAAGTCCAATCTTTTAAGAAAACAGACAAATGCAGTATACATTTACTGCATCTTGCAAATCGGACATGCAACACACTAAGAATAATTTCTGCACCTATTTCACTAGTATCTCAAACAAAGCTCGAGCTAAAGCGACAAACGAAATACAGCAACGTGCATGAAGTTTTGCTTTAAAGTCCAGTAATTTAAGAGACTTACTTACGAAACATTATCCAGTGCAGGGCTTCGAGTTTACAAAAAATGTGAAGAATTTTTATTTCCTGATTCTAACTAACTGGAGTCGTTTAGTTTTCACTGTCAGGATAAAAGCAACATAGTCTTGAAAGTGAGGAACAAAAATTAGTGACAGGAGGATGAAAATGTAAGTAGATATTTTGGGTCTAAAATACAGTAGTTAAAAACGTAGGCCACCCTTACAAAATATTCTATTTCAGCAAAACGTACACCACACCTTTTAGCAATAAACATAATGTTAATTCAGAACTGACAAAATGGTTTCATCAGACCCAGAATAAGCGATAGTACAAGGCAACCAGATAGTACAAGGCATTTGATGTTAATATGTTTACGTTGATTTTTGTATGTTGAATTCTAATTCGACCTCTAAATTTTCTAACATTTACCATTTTTGCCTTATCTTACTCTTAATTATTTAAAATATGTGAATTTCTTGATCTTGATGTTGCGGTTTGGAAACATTGCAAACAGAAAATGGACTAAAAGACACTTGTATAATCTCGTTTTAACTTGAGTCATTCTGACATAACCATTGCATCAGTGTGGTCTAGAATTGACACAACGTATTGCTGTTGTGATATCTCTTTACCCGTGGTCGATCCTCGAAACGTTTTCTTGCCGTCTTTTCACATAAAGTTAGATTTAATTAACCACTTGGTAAGAGCAAAGAAAAATGAAGGTAAGAGGATCAAACATGGAAAGGTAGAAAGTTCCCATATCTAAGTGATAGTGAGTTGAAAGAGTTTTTTTTCCTTGCAAAGAAATCAGAAACGCGCTGTATGTTACGCATCCTTACTTTCAAGCAATCCGTTTACATTATGGAAATCTTTCTTATATATGACAAAATGTTTTATTGGAAATAGAAAGGAAGAAACACCACGAGGTTCGGACGAAGAATTTATTGATAAAATAAGCTATAAGTTACATAATACCATGCCTTCCATTAAAAATGCACGTTTTATAATACGTTTATACCTGGATCTTACATTTTTTGCCTTACAGTTAGTAGAGGGATCTGCAAAGGTTAGGGGAAGATAACCCCGAACAAAAATATCATGGTGATGGGAAGCACCATCACCATTAGCACCCTGTGGCTGAAGATGAATGACATCGGCAAGGCTCAGATTTGGACAGAGGACGACATCTTGAATGTCTACCTTTATTGTGAGGTCGTAGAGCTGACAACTCTACACCGCTAAAACATGTCAAGAAATAGTAACAGATGGTTCATGGATTCTCCTGTGGTAAAATATTCCGGAGGTAAACTAGTCCCTCATTCGGATCTCTGGGCGGGGACTGCTTCAGGGGGCTCCAAGAACAGGATTAAGAAAGACCTTAGAATAGGAACGTGGAACGTACGAACATTATACAAACGGGCGCTCTTCAGGTGGTGGTAGGCGAGACCGAGAAGTACGAGCTAGACATATTAGCGATACAAGAAGTTCGGTGGGAGGGTCAAGATAGCATCCGACAGGACACGTGCACTTTCTACTACGGGGGAACACAGTCTCATGATTTCGGAACAAGATTCCTCATTAAGAACAGTACCCTTCAGGCGACTCAGAATATAGAGCTCCTACGTACGTTACGATATATACTCGATGGGGCAACACAGTTTTATTAAACGTCTATGCTCCAACCGAGGTGGCTACTGATAACGACAAAACTACGTATATTCTACCATGAGCTAGAAAGGCTGTTTGACCGAATGCCGAAGTATAATTCGAAAATTGTGTTGGGTGATTTCAATGCAAAGGTAGGGACGGAAGAAAAATATAGACCTACTATAGGCAAATACAGCCTTCACGAAAAGACCAACAACAATGGAGAAAGACTGATAACTTTCGCGATTTCGAAAAACTTACTAGTAAAGAGCTTGTGGGTTTTCAGAGCTCACTTTGAACACAAAGACATACACAAATACACATGGGTATCTCCGGACGGAAAAACTCTCAACCAGATCGATCACGTATTAGCAGACAGACGAAGACACACCAACATAATGGATGTTAGGTTGTACAGAAGAGCGGAAGGTGACACCGACCATCAATTAGTGATCACAAAGGAAAGGGAAAAGTTATGCATCCCGAACAGAGAAAGCAAGGGGTCAAAACAACTGAAATTCGAAGTTAAACGATTAAATAATCCGAGCATAAAAGCAGATTACCAACTCGAACTCTCAAATAGGTTCTAAATCCTAGCCGACTCGAGTAATAATAATGATGATATTAATAATGAAATTGATGTAAGTAAGATGTGGGAGGCAATTCGTGAAACAATTTAGAGCGCAGTGAACGAACGTGTAGGTGAGAAGAAACAACAGAAAAACAAACCTTCGTTTGATGAAGAATGCATTAAACTTCATGAGGAACGAAAACAAGCAAGGCAACGATGGCTAAGTAATAAAAGCGAAGCAAATACCAACCACTACACTAACGCGAGACGAAACGCCACACTCGGGTTCAGAAACAAAAAGCGAGAATATGTGACGCAGAAGATTCAGGAGAGAGAGGAAAACGGGAAGACAAATAACATACGAGATCTATACAAAGGGGTAAACTCGTTAAGAAAAGGTTACCAGCCGAGGTTAGGAATGATTAGGAATGAACGTTGAGATCTTCAGGCTGATCCGACTAAATTGTCGATGTGTGGAAAAGTTATTTCGACAAACTTCTTAATGTACACAAAGGGGTACAAACAGAGGAATTTGAAATCCATACCGCACAACTGTGGGTTCCTGAAACTAGCGAGATCGAGATCGAAATGTCGGTAAAGAAATTGAAAAATTTCAAACACCAGGAATAGACAATATTCCAGCCGAATTAATTAAAGCAGGAGGAACGGCACTAACCAAGGAACTACATAAATTGATAAGTGATACATGGAGAAAGGAGGAGCTCGCAAAGGAATGGAATACCTCAATAATAGTTCCGATTTACAAAAAAAGCCATAAATCGGACTGTAATAATTACCGCGGAATCTCGTTACTTCCAACCTGTTACAAGGTATTAAGTAATATTCTGTTAACACGCCTGAGTGTATACGTAGATGAAATAATTGGAGATCACCAATGTGGATTTAGAAGAAATAGATCCACGTTGGACCAGATTTTCGCCTTGAGACAAATTTTGTAGAAGAAATGGGAATACAAAGGGACGGTTCACCAGCTATTCATTGATTTTAAGAAAGCATATGTTTCTATCAAAAGGGAAAAGTTATACAGTGTCCTGATACGATTTGGAATTCCGAAAAAATTGGTTCAACTAGTGAAGATGTGTCTCAACGACCCCACAAGCAGAGTACGGATAGGTAATAATATGTCAGATAGTTTCAAAATTCGCAACGGATTGAAACAAGGCATCCACCACTAGTGTTTAACTTTGCGTCAGAATATGCGATTTTAAAAATTAAAGGGGACAAAAAGGGACTATCATTGAATGGTTTGAATCAACTGTTCGTATACCCGGATAATGTAGTTTAATATAGATGCACTACAAAGCAACACCGATGTCTTAGTAGAAGCGTGCGATGAGATAGGTCTACAGGTAAACATAGATAAAAGAAAATACATGATAAGAACCCGAAACAGGGAATGAAGGAAATAAAAACATAAGAATTAGGGATGAAGTCATAGAGAAAGTAAACAAATTTTAATGCTTGGGAGCAAACGTAAGGAAAAAATGAGGTCACGGAAGAAATAAAAAATCGCTTAGTATCGGGCAACGCTTGTTTCTATTCAGTCCAAAAACTTCTAACATCGTGATTAATATCAAGGAAATTGAAATTGAAAATATACAGAACGGTTATTCTGCCAGTAATACTTTACGGTTGCGAAAGTTGGAGTACGACTCTAGCAGATGAACATAAATTACGTGTGTTTCTTCAATTAAAATCCTAAGGAATTAGGCATGGAGTCTGAGTGCAGAGTCGGATTGAATTTTTGGGATCGAGTCTATTGAGTGAGAGTGCTGAGTCAGTTTCAATTTTGAGGTCGAGCCCATGGAGTGAGAGTGCGAAATCTGGTTATTTTTTTTTTGGTCGAGCATATAGTGTGTGAGAGAGGAATCAGTTGTGTTTGCAGATCGAGCACAAGGAGTGACAGTAGATAGATTTTTTCTTCGCTGATATAACATTATTTTATAGTGAATACTATTGTCCAATTGGGGTCTAACTAATTGTTTCGACGGAATATTCAAATTAAATTCTGATTAATTTATTTATTTATTAATATATTTATTTTATCATTATGGTGATAATGTGAGACTAAAAATAATTTTGTGTTGAAAGAGGAATAGTACATTGAACATCCACATTATATGCTAATGGTTTTAAATAGGAAAGCAATTATATATCCCCACTTTTTGAATTAGTAATGTCGTGCTTCTTTTTCTAAGGTATAGCTAAACCTTTATAATTTCAAATATTTCTTTATGCGCCCTTCAGATTTTATTAATCTAACAGAGGGACTACAAAATAAAGAAAACTTGTAGGATTCCATGATAATTCTGTTTTCCAATGCCAATTATCAACCCACGAATCAGAAGTTTTCAGTTTACTCCAAAGTTTGCTCTGATGGGATGACGTTAATTTCGATGATAGACTGAACAAACGCGGTAATATGCTCTCTCTTTGATCAAATAGGCAAGCACTGAATCCAACTCTATCGTACTGCAACAACATTTTTGTTTCTTTCGTGTATATTGACCACAAATACCTAAAAAAAACTAATAATAATTCCTTGTTATTTTTCAGTTATGAATAAGTACTTTGCAAACACCGAATCTCCTAGACAGTAACTCATTTATCCGAAGTATATTTCTTCCCCCTCCCCCCAAAAAAAATAAGGAAAATAATGAATGAATTGTTTTTTGTTAAAATGATAAGATATTATTTACCTCAAGCTAGCTCCAAAGCTTATACAGTAGTAAAATTACAACTAAAATAATTTGATCTGTCCACAAACTCTTCTGCGAGTTCTCAAAATTAACTCTAGGTGACTCTCAAGTTCTCTATTACCCTGCTCTCTGGTGATAAAAAGATGAACTTATTGCAACTTGTTTCTTTTCATTGAACGAGAAAATAACTTTTAATCATTTAAATTAATTATAAGGGAGCTGTTCTGTTTTACTTAAAATCTTAGAAAATCAGACACTTCAAGTTATTTAAAGGAGACTGATATACTATGGAGAATGTCCTAGTGTAGCTAAAAATATTTCATGTTATTGTAATTTTTTCTTCTATTTTTTATACTTAATTGTTTTCTTCAGTCATACAACAGAAAAAAAATGTAGTGCTTCAAAATCCATCTTTACGAAGATCTTCCAGATAAAAGTAACCCGACTCCCAGGGATTCCACCAGGATTTTCAGTTAGGAGGGTGTAAAGTTAAAATTCGGAGGGTGTAAGTAGAGTTTTGCACAGTTTCTATCTATTTTTGACTGTAATGATTTGAAGTTGTGGGGTGCGCTCGAGAATTTGTGGGGGTGAGACTCCCTACGGGGATCTGGCGGAATGACTGCCGACTCCGGTTACACGCAAAGGAAAGAAAAGAGATAATCCGCACATATCTGGGCTCACCTTAATTGTTTTGCTGCACTTTAGACAATTCTGGCACTCCGATGTCACGAGTGGGATGGTATGTTTTCCTTCTGGTTGCCCAACCTATGTAGTTTGTTGGCGTACACATTTGGTTTTAAATTACCCCAGTAGTAAATATCCATATTGTGAAGTCAGGAGAACGTGATGGCTACAAATTTATGCTCACTGTTCGTTCTTCAGAGACTCTTTCGAGGTGTGACATGTCTCCTTCTTATTGAAAGAAGTTGTACTCCAGCTCGTCAAGGGGTTGGTTTCGTAGACTATTGTTGAAAGATGTTAAGATAAACTTCAATACTGACACACTCTCGGAAAATATTGAGTCCACCATCCTTGAACCCGATACCGCCCATCAAACAACCTTGAAATCATGCAGAGGTTCTTCATGAAGCACAGGGCTTTTTTGTTGTTGTTAAAAACGTGTTTTGCTTGCGACTTGGGTGAGTAGCCAATTGAAACACATGTTATACGTAGAACACGCAATAAAATACGTGTTTCAATTGGCTACTCAACCAAGTCGCAAGCAACACACGCTTGGAAGAAAAGCAGCCCTTAGAATTATGTGTGTGTGCGTGTGTGTGTGTGGACCAATACCTGGAGTTCTGAGAGTACAGGTGGCCCGAAAAGATGGAACAAATCTTGTCAGTCATGAAATAAAACGGTGGGTCGAATCTGGGAAGGAAACACAAACAATATTTCACATGTTTCTCTTTGCAACTTTCCCTCAGCTTCTGGACATACATTAAACGGCACAGACAGTTTTCTACCTATGCCCGGTGCCAGTAGTCGTACGTACACCCTGTATACTGGACAAATGAGCATCAATAATGAAATTTTCGAAAACATCCCGGACAATATTTATGAATGTATGTCAAATGAACAGCTTGAGATTTTGAAACTGTTTGTTATAACTGAAAAATTTAATGCTCGTAATCGCGGACGTTATAAGCATTTCAAATTTCACACCTAAAGCCAAGTATAGTAGGATCTTATGCATTGCAGAACCTGTGGATTAACACAATAGAAGCTAACACAACACATTTAAGTTTGGTGAAGTGTTGAAGCTTGTCTGTACTCAGGAGCGTCCATTCAAAGAAATATTTGCGCTGATGATGTCACTTGGAAGATTTCGTGCCATCGAACAATTGATATTAAGTATAAAAACGAAGAAGTTCATACAAATACCTTCAGAGGGCCCGATTCTAGCGATCGATTCTAGGTGATGGAAAATTTAAAAGAAGCCAATTTGAAGATAAAAACAACAAAGTTATCACAGCATATCAGATTGTACTTCTTGTATGCAAAGCATTGAAAGACATACATTTGTTGAACAATTTTAAAACATCCCGATCATTTATAAATCTTCAATGAACTCCTAGCATAACGATCATCACGCTTATGATAAGCTGCTTATACTCTACAGTGTATTTCAAGGGACGTCACGCGCCAATGATGATTAAAAGACGAGAATGGGCCACCTGATATTTATGTATCTTGGTCGCAAGTTTTGTATCGAAAATTTTAGTAACGGATTGGAAAAAGTAACCGAGAGAATATTTGATGAAGAAAAAAAACAACACACATGGCAGCATTTTACTTTTCCATTTCGTTAAGACTAAATGTTTGTTATATACATTATACGTATACACATGTGCTTGTTGTATGTGTGTATAGGTAGGTGCATGTGAGTAACTATTTAAAGGTGGCTAATTTATCTGGATGATCTAAGAATGATAATACCATTTTCCCCATTTGTATGTTGGATAACAAATATGAAGTTGTCAGACAGATCGATGACACCAGTAAAATTGAGTCACGCGATGACATAATGGCAAGGTGTGTTCCTGAATGTAGGTCATTTGATCTTCGCTGAAGGAGAGGTGGGTATAGGAGCTTTGTAAATAAATGAAAGAAAAAAAGTATGTTATTTTTCTTACCTAGTATGAAGCTATGTAAAGAACAATGAACCAGAATGAACTATATATTCGTTGTACACCTTATTCTTTGTATTACGATATTTCTTTTTGTTTATGTTTTTTTTTTAAATATTGGTTAAAATATTAACCAGGGTTATTCCACTGAAGTGTTTAGTAGCAATGAATCAACCATTTTATATTGATATTTTGGTAACAAGCAGTTTATTAACACAAAAATGTGGAAATACAACTTACCGCGTGTGTGTTCATTGAACCAAACTGTTAATCTTACAATGTCTAGTGGTGTATGATTATACTCACTTTAAGAGTCAACATGAAGAAACAAGTGTTAATAAAGACATCTAGAAAATGTAACTCGTTGTTAAATGTTAATAATTTTCCTTAAAAGCGATACTAGCTCTATCCCTTAGGCATCAGTAAAAGCTACAAAATACATTTATCGTATTTTATATTAATTTATTTTCTTCGTCAAGTTGGATTAGAAATATTTATAGAAATTTGAACAGGTGAGATCTTTCATATAGTAGTTACCGTAACGACAATGAACCCTTGTTTCAGTCCAATCAACAGTTTGTTTCAATTAGTCAGTTCATTGAGCACCATTTAAAAGAAAAACATTTTTGTATTTGAATTAGACAAGAAATAGCGACATTAACTTGAATTAAAATATATCCAAATTCTCTTAATGTGGTCATTCAGAAAGGAGGACACGGACCAACTAGGAATGTAAGAAACTATTTAGCCTAACAGATTTACCAGCCGTCCTCCGAAACGAGGAGGGTGTAAATTTTATTTCCCATGGAGAATGTAAGAGATTCTCTGTTTCATTGCTGATCGCTGTTGAGAGCAATAATTACTGTCTCTACTTCTCTTCTCTTCTCTTCTCTTCTCTTCTCTTCTCTTCTCTTCTCTTCTCTTCTCTTCTCTTCTCTTGTCTTGTCTTGTGTTGTCTTGTGTTGTCTTGTCTTGTCTTGTCTTGTGTTCTCTTGTCTTGTCTTGTCTTGTCTTGTGTTCTCTTGTCTTGTCTTCTCTTCTCTTCTCTTCTCTTCTCTTCTCTTGTCTTGTCTTCTCTTCTCTTCTTTGACTCTTCCTTATTATTACAACATTAAATAAAGATTACATGATGTAACGATCTGGAAAAAATTAAAAGCAAATATGCGAACAAGTGTATTTCTATAATTCTTGTAGCGTTTTGGAACTAAAAATCTTCCCCAGTAGTGCAAGAATGTTGCCCAATGTGGGTCATATAAAATGTCGATATCGGTCTAACATCGATTATTGATAGTGTTGGCTCCACTTCGTTCTCGACCAAGGGCTCATCTAAACCCAACTTGGATGTAGGGGCCCCACATAATGGCTAATCACATCTGCTAAGTATCAATATGGATATATCTGGACCCCATGCCTACAATATTCGTTCTAGCTCCTTGACTGACCGATGTTGATCTTAGTGGGCCCATAGTAGCCCTATCTAGATTTACCGCAGATCTCTCGGAACTGCCATGGAGACAGGGGACGGTAATCTACATCCTTACCGGTGAAACTTTACAATCATATAAAAAAAAGAACACAAATATCCAGGGTTTTTCAAGTTCTATTACTCAACTAGAACTCACCAAGACCTGAAATAGTTCAGAATTGAGTACAAGTTGTCTTCATTATTCTTGCTGCCAGTAACAAGCAAACGTGCCCGAACGTGATTATAATTATTCTCAAACAATCAGCTACTATTTTATAAACAGAGTAAAGTTTTACCTTTCAACGATTGCTGAGAGAGAAAATACAACCTCTCATCAGACAGGACCATTACGAAATTCAAACCTGAAACACGGACTCAGTTCTCAGTCACTATTTATTGGTCTTATTGGCAACTCTGCTGAAAACGCGGAACAGCAGAGAAACGATATGCGTATCGTTTGATGAATCAACATTAATTAATTTCAGTGCTCACCCTGCATTGGTCCAAATCTAAAACAAATTGAAATGCTGGTCAAAGGCGAACTAAAAGTACAACACATGTACCCGAACTGTCAAGAAGGATAAAGAGAATTGGTGCGAGCTAAGTTCCCCTCACTTAGCGGGCGGAAACATGGCTTAGAAAAAACAATAAGGAACACCGTGGTAGAGCGTTGGCGTAGCATTCGGGAGGTCCTGGGTTCCATCCTGACTGAGGGGTTTCCAGGGGGGTTTCCTCAGCTTCACCATGCAAATGCCGGGATGACCGACACCTTCCCGAATCCTTTCCCCTCCCCTATCCCAGCCTGAGCCTTAGATGCCTAAAGGCCATAAATAGAACTCAAATTCAACAATGAGAAACAGACCAAAACAAGACAGAAGAACGAATGACACTACAGCAAAGGTTCCATATACAGAATATCGCGTGAGTGTAGGAGAGCATACATGCGAGAGACCTGACGAGATCTTCCAAGAATTAAGGAACACAAGAAAAGCAATCAAAGGAAGTGTCAAAAAAAAAAAAAAAGGAATGCCAATTTTCGGGCTTTTTCGGGTTATGTGCTTTTTCTGTTTGTGAAACGTCCTACTATTGAACGGAATATTCCTTCCGTGCTTAAACGTAGAACTGTCCATGGAAAAAGCGGCAAAAGGATTGGCGAACTTGTAACAGCCTAGTTGCTGTTCCATTTTTTATTTTTCTTCCCCTTTTATTTCTTTGTAATGTTCTGTTTCCTTTCGTGCTCTCCTTAGATTTTTCCCTTTGGTTTTAGTCACGCTTTCGGCGTGTTTCGTTTTATTTTCGCTTTTGCTTTCAGTCTTTATCTATTCAGGGTTTCGTTAGTCACGAAGCATTGACTTGGATTTAGTGCCTGTTTTTGATTGAATCCTAGTCAATGCTTGGCTCCGTGTTTCTTGCTGATTGGTGTGAATCAGCCTTCTTCTCCGTTTGATGGGAGAACTGCTCTCCCCGCCTTGTTAGTATCAGTTCCAATTTTACCGACCCGAAGGATGGATGTGTGGGCTTTCAGTCATTTGTATTACCAGAGCCCTAGCTACAATTGGTAATTGTATATACTAAATTTAGTAAATCTGAAGAATATTTCGACAGAAGTCCATCTATTCCGGTGAATTATATTAATAGTTGTGACAAGAACTAAAGCTGATACAAGTGCTAACAAGACTTTTCATCGACAACTTTATTTCAAAATTTTCACTTCATTAAAATTATTATTTTGTTTTTAAGATTATTTGTCTAAATGGGTATTATGTTCTAAATTCAGTCTGGGGCCGCTATTAACCGAATTCCTACATTTTAAGTATCGGGTCGTTCGATTCTAATAATCAAATGCCCACTTTTAATCTCCCAGTTTCCAATTATATTTAAAACTCCCGGTTAGCAATGTTAACAGCAACCATACATCACCTCTATTAGTCAAATTAACAACAATGTTTGTTCGACCATTTTTACGTACAGCTTTTTGACAATTTTGACTTTAATTCTAAATTTAAAACCTGGAAAGTATTATTTAATATTGGTTTCAATTACAGCCACTATTCTCCGTTTAATAGTCACATTTAATACATTATTTTTGCATATTACAATATTTATTCAAAGGGTCATTTGTATAATGTAGTAATCATCTGTCAAGACGTCACGTCTGTTTTAAGACAAACTGGTTTCTTTCGTCAAGGTATGTTTTGTATAATAACTCCAATTCTGTGTGAAATAATGTGGTAAAACCTTTTCTAAATTGAATAGTAATGTTTTTGGACTATCTCGTGAAGATTTCAGCAAAATTTAGTAATTATTATAGAAATTCTGATCATTTATATCTGCAAAACCAACTTTCGTTTTCGCTTAATTAATTTATAATGTGTAAAAAATAGAAGATACAAATTTGTTTGATTTCGACAGTACAATCTTAATTCTGTTCTGATTTTAATGAAATTATTACCTCCGAAAGCTAATATTGTAAAAAATCCGATGAATAAATTGAAATCTTGAAATCTTTCTATTTCTTCGAACATCTTGAGTTTCTTTTCAATGAACATAGTCTATATAACCTCTCAGTTAACTAAGTATTACGTAAGGCATTACTTGAGTAATCATATACAGTGTGTCATATGATTTGTGTTGTGCAGTGATTGAAACTGATTAACGTTTACTATGATATTCATCTAAATTTAACTACGTTATCCATAATTAAGTAAATTTTGAAAGCAATTAATACTAATTTATTTCTCTGTTTCTGTTATTCTATCGTTTTGAGAGATGCGTTTTAATTAGATTAGATTTGGTTCATAAATCTGTAGGCCAGTGGTAGGATTCTTTCGTCAGCTGTGATGTGAAAACATGGGAAAAGAACTATATATTAATTTCTGCATATACTGCGTTATGATATATGAAGTGACTCCTTTAAGTGCTATGTGTGAAGATATATTATTTGCATTTGCGTTATGACACGACGTTTAGGTTGAGTTGCGACCGCCGTTCGTTGTGTTCGTCGTCTTTATTTCAGGAATTGCGATTCCAGACTACAGGTGTGGGCCATACTAAGGTAAAGGTAAGACATGGTCTTTTGCCACCCTGTAGACATCGAAGTGAGTAAAGATGCAGTATGAGTCACACATGAATCGTTATGGGTATGATCGTATGAGATTATTCCCAAGTATGGATTTTCGTTTCTTTCTTTATCTATCGCTAATCTGAATCAGCTGGTACTTCAGAGTATGAACCGACGATCTAATTAAAAAGATTGGAGGTGTCCCCTTATCGGTATTTCCTCCCTCGTACTAATTTACTGTTTTCTTAGCAGCAATCACAAGGATCTGGAATCCTCTTTCCAAGATATTCTTAACTCTGTAAGACATTTCTGCACCGCTCTTCTGGGGTGTAGAAAATGTTTGGAGCTAGAGTTTAGTTAGATGCGTTACGTGGGTACTCTAGGCTCCTGGAATGCTCACCCAGCCAGGAGTGTTGTGTGGTGAGGTTGCAGTTTTTGGCTATTCCCAGCCAGGATCTGTGACGTTTACAAACTCATTGCTTTGCACAAGGTTTTCAACATTAAAACACGTTTTTCTCGGAAAAGCATTTTTTTGATATTCTCTGTTTTTCCCCTTACCGAAGAAGAGAAGTTGATATCCAAAATAACACTCGCAGAGGGCTATACGGGATATACAACATACTACACAAAGAAGATAATCCGAAATAGAAAAGTAAATTCATTTTAGCAATCATTAACAAAATCGCCAATAGAAATTTTCTTAATCTCTTTCCGCTCGACAGCTAAATCATCAACGAGGTGAGTCGATTACCAAAAGTAGTTTTTCAGTCTTTTTAGAACAGAAAACAAATCATTCGTAGAGGCAGGGATGATCGGCAAGGTGACAAAAATTCCCAATGAGAAGCTAAGAATAAATAGTCGTTAAATCAGCCTTCTACACTGTGTACATACCATACTGAGCTCAGTGTCTTCAGGTGGACATCAATAAACAATCCGGATTCAAGTCCGGTTAGAGACAGTAATCTTAAGTCCACTGACACTGGGATAGGCTAGTAGAAAGAAGAGACTTACTGTCAGTAAATAAGTTCTCATAGAAATAGAAAAAAAGCTTAGGGTCTTCCTGTGGGTAACAAAACTCCATAAGAAGTCAATCTACTAACTGACGACATTCTGCATGATGTAACAGACAAAGTAAACCTTATGGTGACAAAACTCTTACAATAATGTGATCCCACAACTTGAATAACAATTGAGTCTGCACATCGAAATATGCAAAAAAAGAAATCTATTTCTACATTGAACACAGAAAAGTGGGATAACCAGAGCAAAGACAATAGTATTGGACTTCTTCTGAACAAAACCAAAGCGAAACCACTTCACGGAGAGGGAAGAACTGCTCACCAATATACATCCAGGGAGAAATATAAAAACGAATGTTGTTAAAATTGACCGCGATAAGACCTACCACTTAGGCAGTACACTGCCAGTATTGATTTAAAATATAGTACTTGCTGGACTTAGATGACGCAAGTTTCCTGTCCTGTAGCAATCCTACAAACCAAACTCGGTCATATCCCGAGCCAAACGACTCAGAAATGTCCAGGAAAGAAAACACAAAAAGAGGCCTACTAACGTTCATATTATAATAATTCTAAAAAAAAAAAAAAAAAAAATGAAAAAGCATACTGCTGTGGTTTGCGCTGCTGCTTAGTACACGCACTAGAACGTAACAAGTGGGTAGAAAATTAACAAGTAGCTGAGACAAACCCATAACAAAAATATAACAAATTAATTATTTAAAAAGCAAAAGCTATATATTCTCAACAGAACAGGTGCGCCCCAAGCCAAAATATCAGATGATCCAATCAAATATATTATTCGGGGGATTAATAAATAGTAAAAAAAAAAAAAACAGTTCAAGAAACCCAGTTACCAAAGCAATACCCTCTAGAAAATTATTTAGACCATGTTTGCCAAAACAGTGCACAATGAGGAATGTACATTCATTTCCAATACCTTAGAATTACACATTTCAGCTAGTATGTGCTGAAGCAGAGCAATGAAAAACCAACTCTTCTAACCTTTTCTAAGAGATATAAAAAACGAACAGGCAGACCGAACTACTCATCTTCTACACACTTATGCGAACAATTTTCATACGCGAACAAAAGCAATGTTCCCAAAATAGCATAAAGGTGGTCGAGTATCAATCGCGCTCCTCTGCTGTATGCAAGATCATAGGCTCAATCCTTGTAGAGGATTATGAAACGAAGGTTTCGAATCCATTTTTTTTTTAAAAAAAAGGAAGGTCCACTGTTTAAAAGCCGACTGACTTACTTTAGACGTTAAGAACAAATAAAGTACTAACTGTGAATATTTATACAATAACAAAAGAACTGTCGTTAATAATAATAAACATCTGAATACTTGTTGTCGAGCACAAGAGACATGTAGACACGAACCAACCAGAAAACAAAGAAACATCAGTTATAGGCCCCCGGAGTTATAACTTCACACGGTAGGACTCTGAAGATGCAATAAGCTAAAAGCGGCAGAGAACGAAAACTTATAGAGCAATTGGTCTCACTAAAAGGGATGAAAAATTGGTACTTATTAACGCTAAGGGAGTGTCATATCATAAAATTAAGAATCCAAACTGAAGTACGAACTGTGATGGTTCCGGGATGCTCGGGCTTCATGTCTCATGCCAGACTAAGTTCCATAATAAAAAAAAGCCATTATTTAATAATAAAAATGAATTATTGACTCAACAATTTCAAAAAATCAATTGTTTTACTTACAATGTTCCTGTTGTATTAATAAATATGGTTCTTAAAAAGATATTCAATCTCTATTTCATTTTTCCCTGATGTTATCATTTTAATCAAAATGTTTGTGTTCTCGCGGCTCGGTACGGGCCAGGCAAACGATTTGGCGGCAGTACCAGTGCACACCCTTTGAGAATCACTATTAAGATAAGTCTAGTCAATGTTGGAGAGGCACCGCACAGGGTTTCTCGGCGATCCAGTTGTAACTCTATGCAGACGTAATGCAGAATTATTCTTGAGCGATATTCTTATGAAAAGAAAATAGTATAAACTTCTTTACAGAAGACGAAGGTAAACACGTGACTTAAAAACGCACTATAAGTAAAAAAAAAAAAAAAACTTTTCTTAATTTTTTTTCTCATTTTCCATTTTTTTGTATGAGCTCTAATTTAGATTTGAGTTCGAGATTCAAAATTTTGTTATTTGAATTAGAATTTGTATATCTAGAGTCAAATTTAAAGTTCGATACTATAGATTATTAGTTCAAATTT
>JAGDQP010004318.1:22363-86134 GCA_022664845.1 Lepisma saccharinum
TATGACCTTTCAGCAATTATGGCTCTGGGCGATTAAGAAACTTAAGATCCGGTTTCACTTTGCAGATACACGAGTGAGATACGAAACTTGGATCTGTATACAGTTCGGAGACCCGAATATAATGTACGAAATCTGAAACTTGACGTCCATATCCTGTTCGGAAATTCCCATTTACATCTTCAGTCCAAACTTTCGGATTAGAATTCAGTTCGAATTATACGCATTCATATCTTGAATTTGAAATATGTGAACCAAATCTACTTCAAATATCTGTCCATTCGCATTTCTTTTTGGATCTTGGGAACCTGATTCACATGAAATATCCTAATACATTTTCGAGATTTCGGATACACAGAGAAGAATCCTTGTTTGTAATTATAAAAAATAAAAAAATAATGTTCAAATAGGGCCCCAAAAAGTTTTATTTGCTTTAGACAAAAGTTTGTTTAAGCGAATTTGATTGGTACAAGTGAAGAAAAAAAAATGATAATACAGAATACTTGAACACGGGTCGCCTAGCTGCCGGCTCTATACCTTCATCCCACAATACTTTTTGGGGACGTTAAGTGGATTTCATCTAATATAGGAAAACTTAGAATTTACATTTTCCAACATCTTAACTGCAAAGAAATACAACATTACTGTACTACAAGGCCTACTATACATTTATTAACGACAATCAATATCGCATTAGAGCGTTCCTTCGTATGCTACGATCATTATCAGGGTAACGCTCTAAAACTCAGAACCGGTTTTGTTTTCTAAGATTCTTGTTTGTTGCATTAAACAAAACAAATTTATTCCAAACTCATTTACTTTTGTTACTCATTCGTTTGTGCCAAGCACATGAAATATTCAGATATACGCCACACACAATCACAACAAAAGACTCCAGAATTGTTAACTGATGTTCTAAATTTAGTAACTGGCAAGCAATAATATTCAATTTTGTAATAGTAATATAACTATTAAAGTTTCAAACCTGGCTTTTATATAATGACAACGAAATAATTCAATGAGGAAGTATGTGACGTGGTAGCGATATAGGTCATGTGTCTGACTACAAAATACTGAGACCTCAGGTCAATCCCACAAAATTTTGTCGAGAGTAAACCAAGTTCTAACATTCTTTTGACAACCACAAACAAACAGATTTTGTATGTTTATACAAATTCGCGTCTTTAATCCGAAACTTGGGACTTTGATTCAATAATCAGAAAATATGTTCGAGATCCGAAAGTGAGATCAGGATGCAGTTCCGAGATTCAATTGATTAAATTTATTTATTGTCTTTAGACATCTTTGGCCTACGCCGCGAGGTGTGCTAGGTAAGAGGATATGGAAAAGAAGTACGTCAGGGCTTAGTTTCAAAGATTAGCCCGCATTAGCCTGATATAACTGATGAAAAAGTCCCTGGCAAAATCTCAGACACGATGACTGAGAGATGGGCGCGAACTCACGACCTTGGAAATTCAAAGTCAGATTTTTTTGATTCGAAGCTTAAATCTCGAGTTCCAGTTCGGAGAACCGAATACATATTCAAAATACGAAAGTACACATTCAGTATCTATTACAAGGGATTTACAGTCAGCTCAGAAACCCACATCTTGGCATCCTTATTCGAATTGCTTTACATCTGGAAAGACGGACATTATTGTAACGTTTGTTCACTTCTTTGAGTAAAGGAGTAGTGGCCAGTGTTTTCATACTCACGGACCGACAAACTACAGAGAAAAAAAATTAAGAACCTGGAAGATACCAGTAAGTGATAGATTTATTTTATGTTCGAAAGATGTCACTACTGTACACATTCTAGTTGTTTTGGAACGTGCCAAATCTACAAAATAGTGGTGAATAATTAAATGTATTAACTTGCCGAGTACCTACACAATAGTTTCGCGGACTGGTACCGGTCCTCGGACAGACGTTAAAAAAAATCCACTGGTGAACACCATCGACAAATGGTAATTTAAATTAAGAAGTTTGTAGTACTGCTCGTAAGATGTCTCTAACAGATTTAATAGCTCTTCCTTTTTTCTATGTATCTATAACTCTACAAGTTCCAGCCATAGCAGTTCACTCAGTAAACAGCATTTATTTGGTAATTACAACACTATGTTTGAATAATTCGCGTGCAGTAAACAGAGTAGAAAATGTTTTTAGTACTTCTTTGATCTTCTAGAGGAAGCGTATGCATTCTTCTACAAAGAAACCGGACGAAATATTTAAACTAGATACATCCTAGTACTTCTTACCAAGATACATACAACAGAATAAGTCTTACCAATGTCTATTTGGGTTTGTCATTGTCGATATTCTGGCAAAAGCGGCAGGTCCTTCCTGTTTAAACCTCTTCATTCATTTGCCCCTTCAATCATACCGTCAATTTGCAACCTAAGTATAGAATATTTGCGTAGTCAACACTCTGGAACCAGGATTTCTCAAACTATGGTAAACGAACCTTCGGATATTGGTCCGCGAACTTCGTGAAAGAAAAATACAGTAAGTATATAACTGACCTAACACATTGTCGCTAATTAAACGAGAGAGTATATTGAAGTTCAGCCCAAGCTTCTTCAAAACTGATACATTTATGATGAAACACATGGAATAAAGAGACAAAATGTTATTCTCATCACAAATTTGATTTCTATAGCCCAGGATAAAAGGAGACTGAAATTTTAAACCAAAATAAAAGAACCATTAAGACTATTACTGACAATGGCATCTCTAAATTCTTTAGGCGACATACGTCCAAATTATTGTGAACTGTACAGAGTTTATTATATATGGTACAAATTCTCCAGATTGGTGACCTCATCAATATATTAGTTGTTGCCTTTTTACAGTGGAAGAGACCAGTATGGTTAACGCGAGTTTTAGCTGACGGGACACGAAACTATAATGTCGAAACTAAATCCATACAATCTAACTTATTTTGAACATCGTTTTGAAGAAATAACAGATCAGCAATGTTGCGCCTTTGTTCTAAGCTCTGAATATTAAAGTTCTTAATGACTGCATTGTAACTATCAAATGCAGGGGAGGTTCGAATTTCTTTAAAAGTCAGGAATTTAAGAAATTTTGATGGGATTTTCTGTAATTGTAGGCAATGTTTCAATTGATGGAGCGAACAAAGGCATAGTATTTTTTTTTCCTATGTTGATATATTGTTGAACTCTCTTCCCGTCCTAATAACTTCAAGGCTTCATTTGTTATATTTGTAACGTGTATGTTAAAAGTTAATTTCGAGTCACAACGGCCACCAAGATGTTACAGATTTCAGTACGGATGTTGTTTTTAAGCTTCGCAACAGTGTATGGATGCCATTGTTGCCAGCCCAAAGCTTTTGTGATGTTGATGGCAATACTTATTGCCATATGTTTTATCTACAGATACTTCATTTGCGGAGGTCAATGTAGTGAAGTTCATCGCACTGTAGTTTCAAGGGCTTTCTTACATTTAGTTGGATGAGTTAAGCTTTCTTACATTTAGTTGGATGAGTGATGTCGAGGATGAATTTAACCTTACTGGTTATGCGGATAAGCAAAACTATTATTACTGTTAATGGGAAAATCCCCCTGAAATCCAGCAACGCCGTTTACACAGTGAGAGAGTCAAAGTATGTGGTAACCTCAATGAAAGTAATCCGTACATCCTTTTTCGTGGATGAGCACGGATCAGCAACCACGGTTACATCTCAACGGTATGACCACATGATTAATACATACCTTACACAAGGACTTGCACATTTCCCTTCAGAAGAGCCATTTTTGGCTCCAGCAAGACGGTGCTACGTCTCACTATGACAATTACAACGGTAGGCCGCTCTGACGTTTCGGAAACCGCATCATTTCAAGGCATTATGACATTTCGTGCCCTCTCTGATCACCAGATTTGACGGTTTGTGATTACGCCCTGTGACGACCTCTTAAACATAAGATGCATATAAGGCATCAACACACCCTTTGTTTCCGTCAGACTCCCCCTGTGGGGGTGTCACCCCCAAAAGTTTTGACAACACTCCCAACCATATATTTTTTTGCGATCAAAAATCGATAGAAACTCCACATACACCCTTCAATTTTGACTTTACCCCCCCCCCCCCAAACTGAAAATCTTATCGGAATCTCTGCACACACCGTTGCCTTAGTCTGCACGGAAATCATTCAGATATTGGAACGTGTCATGGACAATTTTCATCTCAGATTGTCCGAATGCCAACGTCGAAATGATGGTTACCTGCCGGACGCCGTATTCAAAACAGTAACCTCATTTTACATATTTGACAAAAATGACAATGTCTAAGGGTGTTATTAAAAAAAATAATAATAATAATAAAACGCAGTACCACTTTCGCTGTATTGAAAAAGGTCTGTTTTTATACAACACCCTGTATTTACCAGAGAATATAGATTTTAACAATTAACATAAATAAATGAACTGCTTTGGTTCATATTAAAAAAAATATATGCGGTTGTTTCGTTGTATTATTCAAGGTACCATTTGCTTGACGTGACAGAGGATGCAGGGAAAACCTTGGGGAAAAACCTGTCAAGATGACCGGGCGTGGATTCCATCCCGGGACTTCCTGATAACAAGACTTGCAACCAAATGTTCTACCTCGTCGACAGTAGCGTAGATAGGAATTTCTCAAGGGAGTGGATATATAGAAACTCGTATCCTTGGCAGCTATGCAACCTAGCACAACAAATTTCTTAAAAAGAATATATCTGGTGTAGTAAAAAGTAATCCATTATTTTGCCAATAGATGGCTTCAGTGATCTGTATCTCGCGTTGTATAAGTCAGATCGGGTTCAACGAGATGGCGTTCAAACGACGAGATTGCGTACTACAAACGCTGTTCAGATAGTTGTGATGAGTTGACTAAGTGTTGTGTAAGCGCGCGTCAAAATGGACACTAGCAAAGAGAAAATACGCTATATTTTACAGGTTTTCTTCGATAAAGGCGAAAACGCAGCCAGGCGGCTGCAAATGTGAATAGTGTTTATGGTCCTGATACTGTAACAGCCAATCACGCGCAATTTTGCTTTCGTCGATTCCGTTCCGGTAATTTTGACGTCAAAGATGTACCACGCACTGGAAGGCCAAGTGTCGAAAATGTCGATAAAATCATGGACATTGTCGCGTCCGACCGTCATGTAAGCACTGTTTCGATTGCCCAAGAGCTAAACATTGCACAAAAATCCGTGTGGAACAATTTGCATAAGGCTGGATACACAAAGAAGCTTGATGTATGGGTGCCACACGAGTTAACGCAAAAAAACCTCATAGACCGAATTTCCATCTGCGAATCGCTGCTGAATCGCAACAAAAGCGACCCATTTCTGAAGCGGTTGGTGACTGGTGATGAAAAGTGGATCACTTACGACAACGTCACGAGAAAACGGTCGTGGTCGAAGCGCGGTGCGCCGGCGCAAACGGTGCCCAAGCCAGGATTGACGGCCAGGAAGGTTTTGCTGTGTGTTTCGTGGGATTGGCAGGGAATTATCTACTATGAGCTGCTCCCCTACGGCCAAACCCTTAACTCGGAACTATACTGTCAACAATTGGACCGTCTGAAGGCAGCAATCGCCCAGAAGCGGCCAGCTTTGGCCAATAGGAGAGGCATTGTGTTCCACCAGGACAACGCCAGGCCACACACATCGAGAGTGACTCGCCAAAAGCTCCGGGAGCTTGGTTGTGAGGTTCTTATGCATCCACCTTATAGTCCGGAACTGGCACCGAGTGATTACCATCTGTTCCTGTCCATGGTGAACACGTTTGCTGGTGAAAAATTCGCGTCAAGAGAGCCTTGTGAACATCGACTGTCTCAATTTTTTGCCAGTATAGACAAGGGCTTCTATGAGAGAGGCATCATGATATTACCTTCCAAATGGCAACACGCTATCGAACAAAACGGTGCATATGTGACCTAAATCGGATTATTCTAACTATGGTAAGTCAAGCCTTCAATGTCATGCAAAAGTAATGGATTACTTTTTACTACACCAGATATTTCCGGGATTTTTTTTCTATAATTTTAGAACAGCACAATTACGGTATTGTGCGGAAAGGTATTAAATGCAAGAATATATTATATCCGTATAGTGTGCTTAGTTCAGCCATAATTTTAATACAAATTTAGCCATATTTGAAACAGGTTGTATTAGTTTTCTCGCTTTCAAAATTCGGAATTAGTGTGTCAAATTTTCGAAATGTGCATAGTTTCGGAACACGGAGCTACAGGGTACCGAAAGTGAGAAAATGATTCTTAGAGTTTCATATTTCTAACGCCCCAAACAGTAGAGCTGATGCGTGGTGTCTTCAAAGACTAAACCTACTCAATTTGAAAATGAATATTTCAAAATTCCCGCAATGGGCGCTTAAGGGATTCCCCAAAGGAAGTACGGGATTCCGGAATATTTCTGAAGTAGAGGTTGGTCGAAATGAGCATGAGTTAAAAAACTTTCTGTGTAAGTACGGCATACGACATTCCCAGCATCCAATCGGACAATGATATTCGATCTCTTTGATAACAAATAAACGTAACATTAGATGAAATTTTACAATTCTTACTCCTGCTTGTTATGCAATGACGAATTTTTAAAATCGTTCGGAGTATGGAATCTACTTGACATATCGAGCTGGCGCAAACGAGTTATTGTTTCCTGGTAAACCCGTCCCATTCATGATCATTTCGACCCATCTTTACTTTAGAGAATTTCTGGAAATCCTCTAATTCCTTTGGAGAATCCCTTGCCCGCTCCTTTTGAAATTTTGAAAGGTGCATTTTGGGATAGTGAAGATTTAGTCTTTGACGGAACCATACCAAATCAGCTCTACTTTTAGTGATGTTAGATATATGAAGCTCTGAAGTTCATTTCCCCACGCTTTCGGGACCCTTAAGCTTCCAAATTAAACGCATTTCGAAAAATTGCCTGAGGAACTTTCGTCTTGTTTTGATGTGAGGAATCACCTCCAGAAATTTGTCGGTGTAATTTTAAAAGACGCTGTACATGTTACCTAATTTCATATCCAGATCTTTGAAGCTCCCGCAAATTCTTGAAAACCCTAAGAAAAATTCGGGATACATGCGTGAAAGAGCATGTCTTTTATACTGTAATTAGACTTCAATTTCTGGATTTTTGTAAATATTTTCATACATTCTTCCAAATTCAAATATACTGCGACTTGCTTTGTTTTCCTTCAGACAATTTTCTTGAGCTCTTTCAAGCTTTATAACAGCATCTTTGGCATTATTCACAGCTTCTGTTAAGTGAAGCTTAAGGTGTTCTTTTCGTAAGAATATGTACAATTGTTAATCGTAGCAAAAATACCAATTTATTCGAATAAAAATAACGAATAAATTATAAATGCATTAAATTCATTATATGCCATGCCTTCAATGTGAGCTTGTGAAATTGCTCAATATAGAAATTTGGATAAATGCTTCGAACACAAATTGGGTTAATTCTGTAAAATCATGGATTGCGTTATACTTTTATATCCTTCTTTTCATACTTCGTAATTTTTTATGCTATAGATGAAACATTTGCACTCTCCATAATCCCACAAAAATGCGCTTTTCGTAAGCGAGCATAAAATATAAGTGTTCCAATTGATCCTAAATAATTCAATATCAGTCAAATATGATTGGTCTTAAATAATCCCACATTGAGTGAGTGTGCTGCACAACCTCAGAAGGGCACTATTACAGTATGTCTTGATTTTGTTTTTTAATTTCTCAGCAAACTGCTACTTCCATCATATTCTTAATAAAAATAAGTTCTCGGAATTAACAAAAAATGAATCAGATTTGACAAATCGTTTTCGCTAAATCCCGACATTGTTTTTTAAAATTTACCGGCCAACACCACGTTAGGGAAAGATCTGCCAGATTGTTACTGAGTCAGTGTATAGACTTGTTTTTTTTTTTTTTTTTTTGAAATCATACTCATAATTGACGTAGTTAACAACAAAGTTTCCCCATGTAGATGATATTAAGAGTTTCATCCACTAATGCAGAAAATCATTCAGCTGCAATTAGTCAGGAAAAAAATATCCTTAATTGAAACTTAATCGCAAATTTCAATAATTGATTTTAATGGTTAGACTCTTCTCCCCTTATAGCCGACCGAGGTAGTCTTGTGGCCTGAGACATTTGGTCAGCGTCTCCAAGGTTGCGGATTCGAATTCTACCTGGTGCATGGATATTTGTAAAATTTAACAAGCTTTATTCTAAAAGTTATTTCTCTAAGTAGAAAATAACTGCTTCAACCATAGATTTTAAATATTTTATTTTCAAAATTTTCTCCGTTCTGCCCTCGTTGGGACTATCAATACAGGAATTACTACATTCTTCATTACTGTCTAGAAATCGCCTTTTTTCTTTTTTTACCGGCACTATCGATATTATTGTCAAAGAATTTTCATTTTACTGGTTGTCCTAATGGTTATTTACCACATCTACCTAAATGTGAAACTACAGAATGTTCAATACGACTCTTGTCTGTTAATGAATGAACTTACAATTATATCTAGACGGTCGTAAGCTATAGTGCTGTTACCGCCCTTACAATTAATTTTATATTTTAACTAACAATTATATGTTTCCAAACATAACTTCATTCTTTTCTTGTGGAAATACCCTCCTTCTAAGTTCATAAAGTTGGAGGCAAGTGGGGGATATATCCCGCATATCCCCCCTTACCTACGCCACTGTTCGTCGATATAATAATTATTGACAATATAATAATGAAATTTTAAACATTGGTTTCGATAATTCCATAATATACTTGGTGGTATGGGCATATGGCGAAAGTATGAGTTTTGGTTAAGTGGTACGTCAGTGCAAAAGTTTGAGAACTCCTGCCCTAGACAGTTTGTTTTCTTTATTGTCTACCACATCCATGTTTTTTTGTCTTCTCTATTTATTTATTAAATACCTGCCGTGTTCAGCCAATCCTCTCCCTGACTTTTTTTAATGTTCACACTTCGAAGGACGCCAATTGCTATTTTCAGCTTTTCTTTCTTTGTCTCATTTAAAATCCTAATCGTACCCGTACATGCACTTTCGTTCATAACTCAATTTTGGTTTTCGTAGCTGGTTTAAAACATTAAAATTTGTCATTTTTAAGCTTTATAATGAGCATTTTTTTTTACAATTGCACCTACGTGCCACTAGTATGGCCGTGAACAAGGTTCTTCGAAGTTTCGAATTCAACCGAAAGAGGGCAGGAGTGGTCGTTCCTTTCCCCTTGAAGAAACACTCTTCCGACAGATGTCACTATATGTGCCGATCTGGTGTTGCACGTTAAATTTCTTTAAGTTATTGACAATAGAACAAATTACGAAGTACAGTTTTTCAACATTATAAAAGGGTACAAAATTCATATCTACAATGATTTAGAACTAAGAAATATTTTAGAAAGAATACTATAAGCTTTCGATACGGTTTTACATTTATGTTTATTTAGAATATATTATATTCTCTTTTGTTCAGTACGCTAATAAATTGTCGTTTTATTTATATTCAATCGAAACAAATATCTTTTAAGTCTGTCGTTTACTTGACGCGAAAATAGGCACATTTCTATCCGAATACAGTTAATTAATTATCAATTATTAAGTTGCTGTTACCGGATTAAGTGCGACATTTTTTCTTCTTGTACAGTTGTTTCCTTATAAATGCTATTAAGGATACGAACTTACTTATTATACGTACAATATGAAAACAAACTTTAATCGAATGACCATGTAGATTTTCAGGGATTGGAAATTGTTTTTGAGGTAGTGAGGAAGAGACGATTGTAAATGATTTATTTCTCTTCGTTATTATTTCTGAGCTGGCATAATGGCACTCACCGAATTTCAGTTTTGTTTAGGACAATAGAAAGTGTATTCTCAATTTTCCAGAGCTGGAGTTTCTTATTGGGATAGGCTACGTATAGGGTACCATACTGTAAGGACACTACGTTACCAATTTTAAGAAATACATTTATTTTATTAATATATTTGGTGTTGGTAATAATAGAACAATATAATTTGTAACTTTAAGAATAAAGATTCATAGACGATACACAAATCATATTAGGAATCCAAAGTATGTGTTTACATAAATAATTTGGCAAATATGTATCTCTGGCGTACATACGGGCAAACAACCGAAAGAAACAACAGCTTACTTACTTAATACATTGGCTTATGCTCATGGATAAAGCCAGGAGAATGACGCAAGTGGAGGGAGTAAGAAAGCGACGATCGCCGAATTTAAGAATGATGAAATTGAAGAAAGAAAAGTGAAGAGTAGTTTGTGTGAAGGGAGGAACAGGATTCGAAAGTCAGAATTCGAGACGAGAACATCTAGTTTCAGTTCCAATGGAGCAAGCCGGGAGTTAAGTTCGAACTTGCGTGTCTCCGGTGAGAAGGACGGAGAGCAGCAGTTTACCCATATGTAAGTGCCAAGTCTATTTATTGAACTTAACAAGGGTCACATAATTGCCAAGATTCCCAACTAATTGATTTGCTTTATTTTGACGTAAATATTCAGTAAACTGGGAAATGAGAAGGCTAGTTAGAATTTAGATATTTGTAGGCTGATCGTCACACTTAAAAGAAAATAGAAATCATGCATTATATTTGTTACGTCCCAATTCAGAACTACGATGCTTACGTTAGTATGTAAGTCACTTAAAGTTATCCGTCCATTCGGAGGACCAGATCGGCACTGATAGCTTAAGCTTGGCTCCCAAATCGAAAGCTCTGCAACCGATCTTCGACGGAATGGGCACGTTTCTCATGTAGAAACAAGAGATATAAGAATACCATAATATTTTCAGAGTAAATATGGACAAAGTTATTTAAAGGCCATTTATTTAGAATGTAGCTCCGAACAATTACTTGCGACATCAATATGTAATACATACTTAATTCTAATCTTGGGTGACCAGAAATTTTTCAACTTGAAAGAGTATATTAATGGTATATATGTGTGTGAGTGCTTTTGTATTTCTAAAATGATATTATATATCATTATTTGATACAATATTCAATTATAGGATCATTCCATGTCAAAACGACCAAAAATGACCAAAAGAAAAGGGTTGCCACTACTTTTTTGATTTTGATGAAACTTGGCAGTGTAACTGGGCCGAATGACAAACTGAGATTTCCCAAAGATTAAATTTTTAAATTGCATAGTTTCGGTTTTACAGGGGTTCAAAATTTAGGGGTTAGCCGCCATCTCGGATGATTTGCTACTCTACCTCAAGACCGAAAATAACATCTCCTTCAATATTAGCGGTACGAGGTTGAATCAGGTGTTAAATTAAAGCTGTTGTAATGGCCTTTCTAAATATGTAAATTGTTTCAGCCTCGTTTGCAAATAATTGTGAAAATAAAAATGCAAAACCGTGGAAAATGAATGCAAACTTTTTTGATAACCTTGACCCTTATTTCCTAATGTGGGGTAGTACGCAGCGAAATGAGCTTTGGTATTATTACTTGATAACATTGTTACCTATGAAATGTTGAGTATTTGCTTCTAAGATAGTGTAAACACTGGTCAAAAAATGCAATTGTAATTTGGGTAAATCCATGTGAAATCGTCCAGCTTGGTTGCTTGAGCCTTTCAATTTTTTTATATATTTATATTCCTTGTATAAGAATAGTTCAAAACGTGTTTTATTTTATTTTTATCCTAACTAATTAATGGCGGCTACTTTTGTATTGCAGCGCATGCCACTTTTCGTGCTTGTAGACGTTTACAGAAAATGTAATATCTCCGGACTCGTTTATCATAGAACATTCAAACGAAAACCATTTTTTCCCTTAAAGACTGCTTGATAATTTTAGTCCTCTGCATGAAAATCCTAAATCGTACTCGAACTGGTCAAAATAGTATCCAAATATGACTGTCGAAATGGAAACAATTGCGGTTTTCAGGGGGCTTTTTCGCACAGAAGGGATTGAATGTCAAAGTTAATTTTCTGTATACTATTACATATCAAAGTATACTTAACGTATACAAAATATGAAGACATATTGGCGTCCTTAATATGCACCCTTCCATTTCCATAAAGTAGAAATTTTTGGTTTTTGAAAAATGTATATAAAATTAAGGAAGCAAATGTCAGCCTTTGTATTTCATATACGTTAAATATACTTTGATATGTAATAGTGTACAGAAAATCAACTTTGACATTCAATCCCAGAAAAAGCACCCTGAAAACTGCAATTGTTTCTATCAATCATATTTGCATACTATTTTGACCAGTTCGAGTACGTTTTAGGCTTTTTATGCAGAGAACTAAAATTATCAAACAGACTTTAAGGGAAAAAAATGTTTTTTGTTTGAATGTTCTATGATAAACGAGTCCGGAGATATTACATTTTCTGTAAACGTCTACAAGCACAAAAAGTGGCATGCGCTGCAATACAAAAGTAGCCGCCATTAATTAATTAGTTAGGATAAAAATAAAATAAATAAAATTTTGAACTATTCTTATACAAAGGATATAAATATAAAGAAATAAACAATTGAAAGGCTCAAGCAACCAAGCTGGACGATTTCACAATGTGAAATTCACATGGACTGACCCAAATTACAGTTGCATATTTTACCAGTGTTTACACTACCTTAGAATCAAATACACAACATTTTTATTTTTTCTTATCATAAGCAACAATGTTATCAAAGTTCATTTTGATTTGTACTACCCCAAATTAGGAAAGAGAGTCAAAGTTATAAAAAAAGTTTGCATACATTTTGCACTGTTTTGCATTTTTTATTTTCACAATTATTTGCAAATGAGTCTGAAACAAATTACATATTTAGAAAGGCCATTACAACAGCTTTAATTTGACACCTGGTTCAACCTCGTACATCTAATATTTACGGATATATTATTTTCAGTCTTGAGGCAGAGTAGCAAATCATCCGAGATGGCGGCTAACCCCTAAATTTTGAACCCCTGCAAAACCGAAACTATGCAATTAAAATATATATATATATATCTTTGGGAAATCTGTTTCTCATTCGGCCCAATTACGCTGCCAAGTTTCATCAAAATAAAAAAAAATAGTGGCAATCCCTTTTGGTCGTTTTGACATGTGGAGAAAGTGCGTACATGAAAGCTGAACGGGACGGGCGTAAGCCATAGTTGGCTACAAAATTTATTTTATGTTATGAAAGATGAAAGTTTATACTTCTTTCATTCTTTATATGGTCTGATATCTATTTTGACGTTTTTGCTATCAGGAAGTTGTTTATCCTGTTTTGTGATTTCACGCAGGGTGTACCTATCTTTGTTTTCATTTTCATAGTATATTCCAGGGTGCTCATTTCTGCAGGGTGCTACATTTCTTCCTGGAAGTGACCAAGTGCTGAAACATTGTCTACCACTGTCGATCGACACACCAGATTGTTTCAAATTTTCACTACGATTCTCTTTATATTGACAAGAGTGGCATGATTAACTTTCCAATGTATTCAAGTTTGTTTTTACATCCTTTCTCGTTGCACAACACGAATATTAGTTTCATTATCCTTACTTTTTGATTATTCTTTCTCTCTCTCTCTCTCTCTCTCTCTCTCTCTCTCTCCTGTCACATGCAGGTAAAATGGTAAAATGCAAAATAAAGAAACTCCTCGTAAGACTCAAACTTTTGAAGCATGTGAAAATGTTGCATAATTTTAGCATCACTCAAGAATCGTTTGGACCAATTCTGCAAATACTATATTATTTCTGTATAAAATCTGAGTCAGTACTAACATGTGTTTCGTTCAGAATGGTGTAAATATTGTGATGTAATCTGTTTCTAAACTTTTGACAGCAAATTGACGCATTGTATCGACCCTTACACTGCTGTAATGGTGTTAGTACATTTCCTCTTTTTTTTTCTGTAATTGCAATGTGCACACAAACCTTGATGCGTAATTTTAGCATTCTAAAGCAACAAAAATGTATTTTCGGTACCCGGGATTAGGTGTTGGTCTACATACCAGAGTAAATTATGTTTAAACTTCTTTCCGTTATTCCAACCTACCCACAAAAAAATCGTGCCAAAATTTCAACTTTCTTTGCCCAACAGAAACAAGTTTTGCGATAGCTGGGAATATTGTTTTTTTTTTAACGGTGTTTAAAGGATACTTATCAGTCTTAGTCGCAACTTTCCTGTATTTTCAACGTGCTTATGCATGCTGAATGTAAACTCTCTAGCTGAACTGGAAGTGAATATTCGTTACCCGCAGGTTCTAGGGATCTTTTCGGGATACATAAGACGATATTTGCAAATTTTAGAATGTTCCCGAAATTCCGATCTGACCACAAATCTTCATGCTGAATTTAAAGCTTTCTAGGCCCAAAACAGCTGTAAGGACAGACAGACATTATACTTTAATGATTTTATTTAACTATATTTTAGATAACTTAATAAAGATATTATTGTCTTATAAAACTACCAGTATTTACAATATAAGAACTTTTCTGTGGAGTGTTAAAATTGGCAGATTCATTTCGATATTCCACCCAAGACTTCAAATGTACTAAACATTTCTGGAATTTAAAATATCTGCATTTTCTGGCATTACTTTGTAACATTATCAATTACACTAGTCAGTGATGATTTTGTTGCACAGAGGTTAATAGGGGACTAAACCTAACTCCAGTGGGCTCATTTTAAATCCGTTTTCCAGAAATGAAGAGAAATGAAATGGAAGAATATATATCTAATCCTGATTTCGCAATTTTACATTGAAATTCACTAAATGTAAAGTTTTAATTTGAACATTACTGTTCTATCTGTTTCTTTAAAATATAGATACAACAAAAAGTATTTCGGATATTTCTCCCAGCTCATAATTACGTCATACATTCAATGGAACGTTTGAACGTAAAAATGAACGCTCTGGACACATATGACATTGTGAAAATTCTATATCCAGTACGAAAAAAAAGAACTGTTAGTAGATTTGAAATCAGCATTCTTGCAATAAGTTAGTCACTTGTTAAACACCATGAAGCAAAATTATTGCAGGGTGGTGCTTGAAAAAATAAAGATACTCAACAAAACAAATGCCAATCAAACCATCCATACTTCCATACATGTTTATTTTAAATAACCAGGCAATGGTTTTTTTTTAAAGGTACTTCGTATTATTTTGTGCAAAAATAGTGTATTTTGTTTTTAATTTATTAAGGCCTTTTATTACACTAAAAATTCACTGTTTATCATTTCTTTAATTTGTGGCGAAACCTATGATGATAGGGAAAACAGGTCTCGTCGTTTAATTTAGCGTGCCGAAAGTAGCTAATACCACCTTTCATATTAAAGACATGTAACATAATTTCCAGTTTCAATTGTCTATTTAATGCGCTTTAATTGCGTTTCTTGTTAGTCATTTGTTTGCGCGCATGGTGCTGCCTCCTTAGTGGCCATCTCAGTAACCATCTCGCCTTTCAGAGCTAGATCATTTTGTATGGTAGGTGGAGCAACACTATATACTTCCTTCACTGTTGATTTTTATTTTTTTATAGATGTGATAATTCTCCGAGAACGTCTCTGAATTATGTAATGGGTATAGTATAATGTCACTATGGCGAAAGTATTGCCTTTCTCATAAAATTAAGATACAGTATCCTTCCGCCATAGTGACACAAAGAAAGTCACTCGCAAAATAGATATCACTTATTTTGTGAGTAGAATTCTTGCGTCACTCTTCCTTTTACCCCAAACGGGGCTTTGTACTGATATCACTTATTTTGTAAGGCTACCTATAAAAATTTAAAAAATACAGTAATTTGAATTAAAAGCTTTTTTTTTTTAAATATTGTGTTCCTCAGGATTTGAACCGAACTTACACAATTTTTTTTTAAAAGAGAAACGCTCGACCGGGATTTGAACCCGCGAACCCACGCGGCGGAGTCAAGAACGCTAATTATTAGGTTACCGAGGCTTAGCGCTTGCACTGATGAAAACATACATATATTTATTGGAAACGGACGGTGGTCTACAAGGACTCCTGTCTTGTAACAAAGAAAAGTATTTCCTGCTTCTAAAAGTGATTTATAGCATTCTGAGTATATTGCAACAAGTCAGTAAATGTTGAATGATTTAGTTGAAGACTATTGCCTATAAAGCACAGTTTGTTTCGATTAAAGGACGAGGTGGATAACCGCAACAAGGGGCAGGATGCAATCTCGCGCAAAACATGCATTTATATTCTTGACAGAAAGTACATTTTAAATTACTCACCATGGGAATGTGGAGGTTAGATAAAATTAGGTACGGTCAAGTATCTTTACATTTTTCTCCTTTACGTCATGCTCAGATGAATGTAGCAGCGGTGGAGAGTGTTCTCCGTACGGGCTCGTATTTAAAAAGTGGCACGTGTCACTATGGCGGAAGGATACAAGATCGATTTTGCTCCATATCTCGAAAACCGTAACTCCTATCAAAAATTTTAAGCTTGGATTTAACCCCATTATCATGGGGCCTCGCAATGGACACCCCTAAAACCCCCGGTACCACCCATTTGGGGCTAAAACAAAAATAAAAACAATTGACGGATATACCTTTCTATCATTTGTGAAAATTTTGTGATTCGGTTAAAAAAGTCGTAACTTTTGAACCGCTCCACCGATTTTAACGTATGATACATAATTTGAAATGTATTGAAGCGTAGAATAAGATCCAGTAAGTTTCGACCGCCTATATGGTCTAGGGTAAGTGCTATCCTAAAAAATGTGAAATTTTGATATTTTTTTCAAAGCGCCCTAGGGGGTTCCAAGAAGATCCTACCGATCCAATGTTTTTCCTGTGTCTTAGTATTGGAAAGAGCTTTCAAATGTAAGTTTAAGCATCAAAATCGGACTTATACTTCGGTAGATCCGAAACTAACTGTATACTACCTGAATGCCGCTAACAGTGTCCTTTGCCAGCGTCACTCGAAGAACTGCCGTTCTTCATAATAGATTCCATTAGTCGTAGTTGTAGTTGTGATACACTGTGTATATTGGATTCGTGCCGAAGGAACTTTAGGAATCGGACCAAGGAGGAACTTGTAGCTGCCACCCGCCATTTTATGAACCTTAGAACGCATGAAACTCAAAGTTAATGCATGCGATATTTTGTTTGTTCAGTTCAATATTTTTGTACAGCCTTTAGCTTATTAAAACAGTGTTCATAACTTTGTGTGTCTTATTCAAGAGTGAATGTAAGTGCAGCATATTTTTGTCTTTGCGACTTACAGAAATTTCGAGACTGGGAAGTCAAGTCACAAGATTTTGTAACTAGTGTTTTAAAAAAAACGAAGAAAATTGGACACCGGAAAAAAACAGGAAAAAACATATTTTTTTTTCATTTTTTCGTGCTACTTTGGAAAGAAAAAAGTTTTTTTCCTGCCATTTTGGGGAAAGTTAATATTTTTTTTGATCATTAATAAATAGTTAAAATGTTAGTTTCTTGGTACAAATATATAAATTTAGGTAAAATCTGTGTTGGGACTCCCAGAAACAAGACTATGTTCCATAAATGTGTATTCAATCTATTCCAGCTTGCAGCCTATGTCATAGGCCTATGTTGAATTGCGATGGGACAATCTAATGCAAATGAAAACTTATGTTTATTGCTCCGTCTGAGTAACATCACTAATCGTAAACTTTTCAAATATATATTTTACTATACGCCAAGAATAGACGTTTTTTGTCAAAGTAAATACTTCCTTATAAATATGATAAACCTGTTCGAACTCTGTTTTAGGGCAAAGTAGGGGTACGTTATTACCTTATAGTCCAAGAAAACAATTTTCACATTAAATACAGTGCTGTCTGAATACTTTTAGAGCTGTTTAGTACGGAGAAAATGGATAAGAATGTCACTTTAATGGATTTGAAAGAACTGGATGTTATAGAAACACGAGTCGTGGTTAATCAACTTATTTTATGCTACTGCCAATATTATGCACAGGGTTAATTCTTGTGTTAAACCAACGTTTGTTCATAGTTTATTCTGTAAGCAATTAGAGGCGGTCAGATTGGTTAGAATTGAGGAAGCGGTCGCTTGAACGCAATTTCCTGTGAATGTAATAAGCTACACGAAAACAGCTGTACTTAGGAATATTGATACTCCAATAAATTCATGCATATTGGTACAAATAAAAAACACGGACGGTATAGTATGTTACGGAGAAGTGTGTAGAATATATCTTCATGTTAGTGTGTTCAGGCACTGTTATTTGTTGCTTGTCTTGTAGGCTTGTTTCACGCTGCACAGTTTTGTTACACTACATCAGTTGTTGAAAATTACTTGAGTTTTCCTGCTAATGCCTACTTCAAGGTTCTCTATAGTGATAATAACTCATATCGATAGAAAGGCTTAAATCTGCCGCTACTAATTAGTGACATGTTTTCAGCTGTGTGCCCTTGTACCCGTTTGTAGTGTGGTACGACGGGGTTCGAACCTGAATATTGCTCTGTGAGCATTCAGTTTCGTGCTCCCTTGTATCTACATATCGAAAGGAAAGAAGTTGCTTTTTTGATATCGACTTCGGAATACTTGCGCACGATGAGCAATCTGTTATAGTGTTGGGGAGGTACTTAATATGGGCACAGACAGCAGAAAAAGGTGGTATTTCCCAGGCCAATGATACATATAGGGTATATTTAAATACAGATTTTGTACAAAAATCAGACATGATAGAGAAAATCCGACTTCAGTTTCGGATTCAGCGCACCTAAAATCTATATAAAAAGTAACTTCTTCAACAGCACGCAATTGTCTGAAAGTTAAAATTCGCAGATTAGTGCTTTTGACTTTTCTTATATTTTGGCGCGGACATTCCCAGTACTTTTCTATTCTGTTGGCTAATGTTAATGCCAAGCTTGATGTATATACGTCCAACGTTATTGAACCAATTAGAAAAAGTATTTTCAAAATGGGATGATAACACTAAAAACTACGGTGACTTGAAACGGAAACATCCACAGTAATTTTCAATAGCGTCAAATAATGTTTATGCCCGTTTTGGTGAAGATAGGTCTAACAGAACGGAAGCAATTTGAACGATTTAATTTAAAAAAAAAGGTGACTTGGCAACACTCACACACTACACCAATTAAGATGGTTCCAGCGGCTCTGAGGCACACCCAAGCATGGTATTTCTACATTGTATACCGACATTACTATAGGCATAAGTAAAATTTTGGCACACTAAACCAAATACTGCTAGTTGCGTCCCTAAAACCCAATCCGACCCTAGATAAGCCTGTTTAGAGATAGCGTGAGCAAGAATACATACACAAGTCTCACAAATAATGTTGATAATGTCTAGACGTATTTAAGTAAACGACGTAGTCTAATATGACTTTTTCAATTTATTTCATGGAGTAACGGCGTATTATGAAAAGCACAATCCGTAGCAAAATTTGCACCACTATCGGACCGCATTTTATTCCTTGAAATGCTCTTATCTACTCCAGAGTGCAGCATTTATTATCTAACGGCTAATCGGTCTCCTGAAAGGTTTACTCCGTATGAAAAATAGATTGATTTTCATTTTGCTTTCAGTGGTAATACTTTTATCTAATTTAAGGATATTACTTATTCTTGGAAGTCCTATTTTGTATTTAAATAATATAAAATATAAATTACTGTGGTTAGATTTATAAAATAAATGGGTTTAATTGAATTTTGTATTTTGAGATGTATACATGATAAATTCAGATTGACAGTAATGATTTATCCTAGAAATCCTCCTCCAATTCCTCCTGCTCCACCACCAATTCCACTTCCAAATCCACCTCCAATTCCACCAAATCCACCTCCAATTCCTCCTGCTCCACCTCCAATTCCACCAAGTCCACCTCCAAGTCCGCCTCCAATTCCACCAAACCCACCACCAATTCCTCCTGCTCCACCTCCAATTCCACCTCCAATTCCTCCAAGTCCGCCTCCAATTCCACCAAGTCCTCCTCCAATTCCACCAAGTCCACCTCCTAGGCCACCGCCAATTCCTCCAAGTCCGCCTCCAATGCCACCATGCTTAATAATAACAGGAACACTATGAACGGACCAGAGGTTGCTATTGCTGTAGCTCTTTGCACCGATTGGTTCAGCTAAAAGTAAAAAACGAAGCTAACAATGAAACGGAAGTACTCGTATGTAAGCTGAACATAAGAAACATAGATTGAAATAGTTAAAAAAAAGTGGGCAATCTATTACGTTTGAATTTCATTATGGAAAGGTAATTGCTACTTCATAATACTTTTTTATCTCAATGCATTAAGAATATACATAATGTGTATCTTGACATATTAAAAATTCGTATAAAAGTTGAAAGTGAATAATTATAGATGGCAGGCTATGTTTTACAATTAAAATCAGAAACGAAATGGTTTCATTAGCAACTGAGTAATAGAATATTCTAGAATTAAACTCACCAGTTGCAATATTCATCAACTGGATAATGGTGAAAGCAACCATGCCAAAGATCTGAAAATAAAAATCATAAAATATTATTTTTCACAAGGTTATTTACAAAGATATTCATAATACCGTTGATTGATTAAAGCATATCATATCTGTGTAACTTAGACTAGTCTACCAAGAAACTAAAGGCCAAATCTAGTATTATTATCCAACATAAGTACATAGCACATAACTACTACGAGGACCGACAAGGTACAGAAGATATATAATGCAACAGTGAAACTACATGTACTATACAGAGTATTGAGTGTACAATCTTGCGTTCACCTCCCAGCTAACATCCCCGCTTTTTATATATTACTGCATTTGTAATACAGGCTAACGCCTGAAACAAAGCACGTAGAAAGACATAAACTGGCGTCACATTTGGATCCAAAAGATCCTGACTTATCAAGTCACTTTCAATGTGATAAAGCTACAACCTTCATGTATGGTAATTTTGCAGTATATGCACTCGGCTTCTGGCGCTTACACGGAAACAGAGAGAGAGAGAAACTGACTTCAGATTCTGATACAACAACCTGTAATAACACTGTTGCTTAAAAAATGTAGCGAACGCTACTGATCTTGTCTATGGTAATTTTGTACTAAATGCACTCAGTTTTAATGCAACTTAACGATAACAGGCAGGGAGAAACTGACTTCAGATCTCAGTTCAGTGGTTTTCTATTTTGGTGACTGGTGAGACGACAACCTTTACGCAAGTATTTGTATATCATCAGCACTTCAATTTTGCACTATTTTTTTTTCACCTTCAACTTTCGATTTCCATATCAATGCACACATTGACTCTAAACCCTTTCTTTACAATGTATATATTGGTACTAGGTGCATTCCCAGTATCTTGTCCTGGGGTGGACCCTAAGTTCAAACTATAAATGTATTTATTTCAAGCCATAGCTTCGGAACAATTGAGATGCATCCGTATTAGAGTCCTGTTATTTACTTTCTCGAATATGCTTGTTTACGAACAAATCTACAATACATAATAACTGATGTATTAGGGAAAAACATTGTTCTAATTAATATTTGATATCCCAATGTTAAGAATTTACATTTAAAGCAGTTTTGTTGTGAATATCTACAGGATGCTCAGAAAATGAGTGAAGTAAGACCAAAAACGTTGATTTCCATCTATGTAAAGAATATATGTACCTAGTTTGGGAGATAGATGCACCGACATTTGGCACGATATCATCACAAATGACGTCACATGTCGACAAATAATAACATTATACATGGTTAGCAAATCACAATTAAAACTATACTCAACAAATATACAGTCAGCTCCAAACGTTTGTACCCCGTCGTAAATCTTTTTGAATAACTTTCGAATGGATAGATTGATTTGGTTACAATTTTCTGTAACGTAAAGCGAAAGCCATTTTCTGTTAAGTTACAGAAAAAACTGTACTCAAATCGATTTATCTATTCCAAAATTACTCGGAGAAGAACTTTTACAACTGGGTACAAACTTTTGACACTGACTGTACCTATTCGATCAAAGGCAATGCTTTCACAATACAGTTGATATGGTGGATTTATTTATCCCTGTTTTCTTAAGCAACACTTATTGCTTAAGAATGTGGGATAATATTTATTAGAGGAATCGCATCGTGTTTGATATATTCGCTTAATTATGAACTTTACTGAAGTACCATCATTGAAGACAACTGTCATTAAGGGTTGTCAAGGCAACATTGCTTAAATCTTAATTTGTCGACATATTTAGTAATTTGTTACGAAATTGTGCAACATTTACACGTTTCTAGCTTAGAAAAACTTTCCATGTTAGAAATTGAATATCAAAGGTCGATATTTTTCCAATATCGATATTTAACGATAAACCAAAATATCGAACCGAATTGTCGAACTAAATATCGAACACGTTATCGAATCGACATATCGTACTCAATATTGAAAAATCGAACGGAAATGTTGAACTAAATATCGAACACATTATCGAATCGAAATATCAAACTTGATATCAAAATATCGAACTCAATATCGAAATCGAACCGAAATATCGCACTCAACATCGAGAAATCGAACGGAAATATCGAACATTATCGAATCGAAATATCAAACTTTATATCCAAATATCGAACTCAATATCGAATCGAAATATCAAATTAATATTGAAATTATATCGAAGCTAAATATCGAACCGACATATCGAACTCATTATCGAACTTAATTTTTATATATCGAACTGAATATCGAAGTACTGATATGTCGAATATCAGCAATATCCAGTATCGAAACTTTGATAGTATTTAGATAATGATGTCGATTCATTATATCGAAAACTGGAAAACGCCTAAAAAACTAGGAATGTTTTTACATTTCTTCAAATTAAGCTTAGCTTCTTTTTTGGTCAGTAGAACTCACGGATCAGTTTTAAAGGTCAGTCATTTTATAGGGAAAAAAATCATGTTTACAATAAACACAGCAAATCAAAACTTTTCAAATTTCTTCACTCGTATATTAAATCTACTATAATGTTGTTTTAATTAATTTAGTGAGTTTTCTTTATGGTTATTTGGACAGCAAACAATGCCTAACCACTCGACAGGAATCATAAAACTCTTTCATGTGTTTATTTCCGCATCGAAACTTTCGAAAACAAAAGTTTCTTTTTATGAAACAATTGTTGCAGAACGAACAATTAGAAGCTAAGAATCAGAAGTTATCATTGGCTTTACTTCACACAGTTTTCAACAATGTATTCTTTTAGAATAAATTAAGAATGGTAAGAATAAGACTTTAAAGAATAAAATTAGTAATCACATCAATCTTTGCTAAATGTTTTTTGTCTTAAATATTAGCGAAAACACATTTTTATACTGAATTTCGTTTCATTGAGGAAAGGTATATACAAAATAATCTCATTATACGTTTCTTAAAACAGTACATGAAAATAGAGTAATTACACGCATGATTTCTCTCCGAAACGTTAAAACATTTATAGTCGATGTCACAGTTTTTGTTACAATCACTCTTGTGGAACATGTTAATGTTAATGAATGCCTTATGGTGCTGCCATCTATTCATTACCTTCTCACTTAAATGCATAAAAACTATACATCCTGAAATGTTTTCCACGGTTTTTAAGACACAAAGAGAATTTGCCAAGGACAATTATTTTGTTTTCCTTTAATTTGATTCAGTTTTCCTGTCTAGACAGGCAAGCGTTTCCTAATTCCGTAACATACGTGAGAAATGGCGTTCCTCTACGAGTATTAGTCCTGGGTCAAGGTAACGAAGAGACTCTGTAGGTATAATGCCTGCATTTCCCAGGTGAAACTGAATAATATTTTAGGTAAACCTCAGTTTGCTGAAGAGTTCAATTTTTAATATGGTAGACTGTAAAGACTGGAGCCATCTATGGCTGTAGAAATAATCGTTACGTGTAATGTACCTTAAAGAGGAGACAGGCTTATCTATACTGAGTTTCCCTTTTATCGTGCACATTTATTTGAGCGTTTAGCTATTTTACAAGTTTCTATCAATCAATCTGCCTATTTATCTAATTTAATGGATAATTTGAACTTATTTATTGCCTTTAAACTACGTCTGCTTCTAGAGAGGATGTTGGAAGAAAGTTGGTCTTAGAGCCCTGCATTCAGGCTCAATTTTACCCCGAATTTACATCCACACCTTCCGGCTCGATCCGAACCAGACAGAAAGTCGGGCTGTGCTGACCTGATGCGGTAGAAAATGTGCATGGCGAACCCAATCATCCAGGCGGCCCGGTTCGATTTTTAGTAGAACTTGGATCGAGCCGAAACATATGGAAGTAGAATCGGGCCGGGCTGAGGGCTCTGTTGACCTATTTTATTTTCCTAGTGTAACTGAGAAAAATTTGAAAAGTCTCAGTCAGGATGGGCTACTATACTGGATCGTTCTCTGGACCCTTCCTAGTGGTAAGCCAACACTCTATCAACTGACCTATGGCTACTTGGTATCTCTCTCTCTCTCAATCAATTAATCAAGTACTTACGAAATTAGCGGGAGCCATTTTTCCAATGAGAAATTTAACTTCTTGAATTTCACTGTAGGTGTACGTAATGATGGTTTTGAAGCTCAAATGATACTCTTCGAGTGATCCTTATTCCTTAAATATGAGTGCACTCGGAAATTAATACGGATATTACGTCATTACTTCATTGTTTACTTTCCTCTGAAAAACCATATATTTAAAAAAAATTGAAAGTTCTGAAATTGGTTTTAATAGTCTTTTTACCTGTTACGTATTATATATTATATAAAAATGTATTTAGAAATAAAACTCGTTTTCTTCCCGGAAGTTACAAGAGATTAATCGCCCTATTGTATAGATCCAACCGTAACGATAAAGATTATGATTACGTAGCAATGATCACTTATAGTACTGTAGTTATTATTTGTTATCGCTTTACTCTATTTGGGGAAAATTAACTTCTTTTATACAGCTCCTTTTCCTTCAGGCTCAAACAAAGCTATTAGTTATTGCTTTCTGAAGAAAATTCATATACTAAATTATTCCACAATAACATACTCGTTCCTTATTTTAGTTTATAATAATTTAGACACAGGTGACACCTAGGAATAGCTTATAACCTCATGTTCCAAAAGTTGCAAATATGTACACTCAGGATTACTATGCTCAGCGATATGTGGACATTGTCAGGGTAATTATGAATTTGAACTTTGTTGGCCTTTAGGGCAACTTTAGGCTAAGGTTGAATGGATGATGGATGAATTGGTGGTATGAGAAAAGTGGAAGGAAATGGGAGAACCCCGCGAAAACCTACATACGCGGTATTTGTGTACCACAAAACCCACATGGCATGAGCATAAATCGAACCAAAGACCCCACGCACCAGGTAAACGCTCTACCACTGATCCACCGCGGCCCCAAGTAATTATAAGAACTCTTAGCTTGAAATGACATTTCAAATCTCCATGGGACAAATATTTCTAATAACTAAACAATTCTTTTGTAATCATAATGATTCTACTCGAAAGATCTTTTTGAATTTTGTATACATTCAATGAAATATATAGATCTATAATCCCGTGTAATTTTTTTTTTATTTTTAACCCTACAAAAAAGTGTTTAATATATAAAATTATTTTTAAGAAGAATATTTTTTTATCTGTATTTTTTATATCTGTAGTGATTCTGAACTAATTCCCGTAAAACCTAAATTTGGCCGACATTTTCCAAGATGGCGGCTGGAACATAAGTTGGATTAATATTTTCATTAGCAGGGAAGGCAATTAACAACTGTGCCAAGTATCATATTCCTTTTAATTTGTTAGGCCGAATTTCCTAAAATGTCTCGGCTATAAAAGCACCTCAACGTCATTGTTTATAGTGATATCCCTTTATTTTCTACGCTAGTAAACCCGTCTGCTTGGACATGTTCCTTGCAGTCTCTATAGAAAGGTTTAAGTGGCATAAGGACTTACGAAGGACATTTTTAATAAAGAATGACTTACAAGAAATCCTGGTAACTCGCATTGAGTGGAACAATATATAAAGTTCTCTTTTACCGGTACAATATCTGTTTCAGCAAAAATCTCTTTTGAGTTAGTATAAATAAATTAATAAAATATGACTTATTACACTCGTATGTCCACTGCATAAGCCAAGAGATATACAATTGTAAGTGACATTGACGTTTATAAAAAGTTGGAGGTAATCTTTTACATGTAACCCGAAATAGGCCCCTATATGTGTGAAACGAGATTGTTGTCATATTTTGTACATGGGCACACTAAGAACCCAAGGTGTCCTTATACATAATATGACAATTTTGTGTCGCATATATTCCGGGTTATATATAAAAAATTACAAGACTCTTTAATCAGTATAGAAACCCTTTCGGTGTAAAGAGAAGAGTGACGCAAGAATCACAAAAGAAGTTATATCCATTTTGCGAGTGATTTTCCTTGGGTCACTATGGCAGAAGGCAGGATACTAATTCTCTTAATTTTATTACAAAGGAAACAATTTTGCCATATTGACACAAATAAAGTAACTCGCAAAATGGATATAACTTCTTTTGCGAGTAGAATTCTTGCGTCACTCTTCCCTTTACCCCGAAAAGGTTTTTATATTTACATCACTTATTTTGTAAGGCTGTCTGTTAAATAAAAAGTGCATATTCTTCATACAAAAGATCGATTTTGGTCAATTGTAGGCTCCGTATCTCGAAAACGGTAACTCCCATAAAAAAAGCTTCGATTTACCCCAACTTGTTGGGGTCCACAATTGACACCCAAACCTCCGCCGGTACCATCCATTTGGTGCTAAAACAAAAAGACAGACAGAATGACAGACATACTTTTCTATCATTTGTGAAAATTCTGTGATGCGGCTTTAAAAAGTCGTAACTTTTGAACCCCTTCACTGATTTTGACGTGCATACTGCATACACCGTTTGAAAGATATTGAAGCGTAAATTAAGATTCCGCAAGTTTCGGCCACCTATATGGTCTGGAGTTAGTGTTATAATCAGAAATTCAGAAATGTGAAATTATGGATTTTTTCGCAAAGCCCTAAGGGTCCCAGGAAGGCCCTACAGACCCAAATGTTTTTCTGTGTCTTAGTATAGCAAAGAGCTTTTAAACGTAAGTTCAAGCATCAAAATCGGGCTTATAGTTCGCTAGATCCGAAACTAGCTGTTTACATTGGAGTGCCGCTAACATACTCATTTGTCAGCGTCACTACCGTTCTTCATGATCGTCAACGTCACTTATATCTGTTTGCTCCTTGACTGTCCATATTCATGATACTGTGGTAAATATCCTGTAAACATGTATTAAGGAAACTCTTAAATATCAAATGAAAGGTTAGTCACTAAAACATACTTTAAATAATTATTCAACTTCGAGAACTTTTAGCGGTAAATAAATTTACTTTCACCTTTGACTTGAAATTCACCTTTCTTTTGGCATAAAAATAAGTGCGCTCAATGTTTTAACGCTATGTTGATAAATTACTGGATTTTAAAATTTTGGTCTCTTACGTTCACACTATAGCTGTACGAATTATCATTACTAGGAACCTTGTTTTCACTGCAAATGTCTCGCTGTTTTTGTCATTCGGACCTTATGAGCCAATTGTAATAGTGGCGTGGAACCTCGTGGCTTTGGAAGATGGCAGGTAGGGGTCATGGTGGGTGTTCTGCCCAAAGCCAGGTCTTAATCTGAAGGTTGCTGGGCAAGGTAAACAGATGGTTGTTTGCCATTGTCTTCCAGCGAATGTAGATTGGAAGGAAGAGCAACGTGGAAAGTACTAAAAACAAGGAAATACATCGTTCGACAAGCTTGACAGCATTTCTCAATGTGCGAAATACGGAACAGATCTATAAATTTCCTTAACTGACTTAAGAAAATGGGTTAAGAAAAAAAAAGAGGAAAAACATACACATAACATTACGTTGTTGGATTCAAGAAAAGACTAGGTTTGAAAACTCAATAATGCAGCGATGAATGTTTATCAGTGTAGTTTTTCAAGAGATTAAGGCATTTGAAACTTGAGGGGCAAACTGTCGCGCTTTACAGTCAGTGAATACACAAAAGAAAGAAGGAGAAAAATGGAATAAGGAATTACAAATATCCTTCTTGCATTTATTTATATATGAAGTCCATTCTTCTGTGCTTCTGAACATAATAATTTTTGTATAATTCTTTGGGTCAAGAGATCCTGCACTATTTTCAACGGATAACATTGCTAAAACGAAGAGACGATCTCGTGCTAACGTATTTCTACACTTTATATTTAATTATCATCTTTCTGAATCTGAAGTTGATATTAGAATGGATACACTGATTTTGAGGAGTTTTGAAACATATCCTGTAGCCTTTTTTTTTTTTTCAAAATTCGAACTGTACTCTCACCTTTTTTGAAATTCTTCTCTCACATATTACTTCAAATTCTGTACAAAGGCATTTCCCATCAAGCATGGGGAATGTCTTCACAATTTTTCTCAGTACACTGTTACGGTACAGTTTTCGTAAGAAAGAAACATTTCACAAACTAAAAGTTTAGCTGCTACCAAGTGACTAGAAAACTGAAAGCGATTCAGTGTATGAACTAAAATGCGGTCACACACTTCCTTGGCAGCAACATTTCCGTTTCTTCCCTCCCGTTTCTTGTACGGAAATTCTTCTTCTGTAAGATCCATTTCATCTATAATTCTACTCGAACGCTTTGTATTTGTTCCCGAAAGTATTTTAACTGGCCATTTAGTCTTATTGCTCTAAATTGCTTCCATAAAGTTACTATTAAAAAAAAACTGCAAGTTTTTTTTACCGTGAAATATATTAAAATATACATTTTATAAAATACGATTTACATTTATTCATTAATAAATCTTTAATGACCAAACAAACAAATTAATTTCGAAAATTCCTTCAGTCCTGGAATTCTGCCCACCAATAATAGGAGTCGACTCTCCAGAATGTCGAACAAGCACCCAACTTTAATTTTTTTTAGTGTTAATAGTTTGTGAAACTCTACTTACACCCCCAAATCGGAAAATCCATGCAGAATCCTTGGTTCAATCTCTCGTACAACACACTAAAATATACAAGGGTTGAGTAATATTAACCATTATTACAAACTGTACGAAACTGTTCATTAGATCTTCGTTAAAAATTTGTAACTGCTACTGGAAGTCAAACAGGCAAGTAAAAATGAAACAAAATGTAATATTTAAGAGATTTGATACTCTGTAATGCATTGAACAGTTTATACTTGCTTGCGTAAAATAAAAAAAAAACAAATGTATTTTGGACCATTTTGGTAACTGACTTCGGCCCATCTAGAGTCTATTAGCTGTTCTAAAAATCGACAAACATTAATGCCCTACGCGGGATTCGAACCCAGGATCTTCGAGTCGCTGACTTAGCACCCTAAACCGCACAACTACCAGGTCTGCTATATTTACTTTTGTCAGAGCATTCGATAACGTTTTAAACACAAAAACAGGTGGAAAAGACAAGGAGAGTTAGCAACAGTGATCATTGTTTCGTTGCTCATACGATGCTTGTGAACGCCGAGGTCCCATTTACACAATGTTTTCCCAACCCGTCTGGTCAGCATGGGAGCAGTAGACCAACTCCTCCCTTCGGGGAGAGGCCTCATCCAGTAGTGGATTTATTATATATATATATATTATCTCGATAAGGACCATGATTTGAGATAATAATAATAATTCAACTTCTAAAATTGTTGGCACTTCACGTGACCCTATGACCGGTGCCACGAGACGCCACTGGGTTGTAAATAAACATCCTGCATGTCTTTACTTTCAAAATCATAGAGTATCTTGAATATTTCCAAAAATTATCATCCTCAAACTTAGAAAAACAGTAATACTTGTTTACGGCCATCTATTTCTTTTTATGTAGTTATATGCTACCGATGTACATACAAGTATTTATCGTTTCTTTCGTAGTTGTCGCCAGATGGACGTAGCCAACAATCAAAAGGAATAAACACAGCAACAAAAACAACAACAAACAAAATGGCCGCTAGCATACGAACTGTGCTGCACATTTAAAGCTTTTATATCTTTCACTCAATGTGTATCTTCTCTGTCATTCCACAAAAATCTGTATCACATATCACATTATCCCACAGAAATCTACTTTACATAAGTAGTTAAAAGACGTCACAATGTGTTACATTTATGTTGGTTTTGGTTGTGTAACAGTTTAATGTAATTATGGCTAAGAAATTCAAATTGATTTAAAAAAAATAAATTTAGCAACATAGTGTTGTTCTGTGCAATTGAAGACCTGAATTGTAGAACATCCCAAAGTCCACTTCTTTCGTATTTGCATTTTTTCTGTACGTCGGTATCTATGTTCCATGGGCTATCCACTTGCATAAATATTACATCCTATTCCCAACTCAAGAACCTTTTCTAATACAAATAATTTCAGCTGAATAGGATAACATCGGCCTACCAAGACCTTGAACTGTTTTTTGTTCCTCCTGAAAAAAATAATACTCCAGTGGACTTGGGACGTTTTGCAATTCAGATCTTCAACTATATTTGAATACTATTAATATTTGGTTTTACAGCACTGTGAACGATCAGGAAATTAGAACAAAAGCGATGCGTCAAGATTTTTTGTGTTTATTGGTCAACTGTGAGTTCGATGCCAAAGAAACATACAGGAAGGACATAATGACGTAGATAAAACATTTCAGAAAGAATTAAGAAATATTTCGTAATATTTGTGCAATAATATGTTTATTAAAGTTGTTGTTTCTTAAGCCATGTGTAAAAAACAATTTCAATAATTGAACCTTATAGAAAATAGAGTGGCAACCCTGACAATTAGGGTGCTTTGGGACGGGGTCATTTACAGTATTTTCCTATTGTGTCAAACAGTGTTTATGCTAATTTGGTGCTGCTACGTCTAACGTAATGGAAGTAATTTCAAGCATTGAATTTTACACAAAATACATTAGCAGCAGTGACAACTGGGGGGCACAACGCTTTAAGAATTGAATAATACATATTAAAACAAACTTTCACATTTTAAAATATATTTATTCACACATCACTTGCTAGCTTTGTTGGACTTGTTCTGTAAACCATGTCATCAAAGCAGATAACATTGTATCGCAGAGAAGAAACTGTAATTATTACTCTGAAAAGGGATTTAGCCGTAGAATCCGTAGCCTCCATAACCAGCGTGGAGATTAGGTCCCAACCTCTTCACAACTGCGTTGAAGCCATTGATATCATCAGCTCCGTAGGTGACCACTCTTACGCTGCCATCGGGTTCCAAAAGACTGTACTGTCCTTTCACAATGGGGCCATCACGGATTTCAGTCTGTTGCTTGTTGTCGCCAGTTAATTTATCACTAACTGCGTAACCAAACTGATATTTTGGGTAGGCCTGGAACAGAGATTCAAAAGAACCGTTACACACATGTGTTAGACACTATGAGAGACAAAAGGAGACTATACTAGAAAACTGCGAATATATATAGTTACTTGAAAAGTTGACAACGTGAAGAATGACTTGACACAACAGTCATAGAATAATATATTTCTTATGTTTAAGTATGTTATAGTGCGAACATATTCGCACACAAATTTGCAAATTGAGTAATGTTACGAATTATATTCTCTTTGTCTCATTTTCTGCTTTTAAACTTCAGAATAACACAGAAACGTACGAAGATTGTCACGGTTCTGAGACAGTCCTGATCAACATGTCACGCACAAAAAAATGTAGCCTAGTGTAGACTTACCATAAGAGATACAAAAATGTGCACTGTTTTACGATTTTTTTTAATTCGAATTTTTTGTTTTGCAAAATTCTAAAAAAATAAAATAAAATCAATACTTGGTAAGTGTGATACCGACTCGATTCAATTCCTAATCAATGCAAGTAGCATAATAGTTTTCTTTTTATCTTTGAGCGGGAAACCTATCTAATATTCAGTATCACACACGTTGCTTATCGCTCTAAATCAATGGTGTTAAATTGGAACAGTGTATGTCGAAAACAAATCCGATACAAATTCTTTTTATGTATGTACGAGGTGTGATATTTCAAAATCGCCTTTTGTTGTATTATTTTATTTTATTGACGTACGAGGTGTTGGAAGTAGCCTATGTAAAACATGGAGTTGAAGTTTTAAGGTTTTTATTTTTTGGCATACGAGGTTGCTGTTCAACATAATTATGTTTTGTAGAATATTCTACTATAATTTCAAGGTCCAGTCGAGAAAGAGATAAGCCATATAAGCAATTACTATTTAGTTGCCTTTATCTGACATCTGTCCACAGCCCGATGTATTTCGGATGAATTATGGAGGCTCTAAAGTCCATCTGATATTAATCAGTGATTACCAGGTTGCAAACAGATGTCACATAAACCTGACTAAGCACTATTTTTGTCTTTATTGATTGTGTGGTTTCTCTCCTTCTCTGACCGGATCCCTGTTGGAACAATTAGATAATTGCCCTCAATAGGTTTATAACTTAGATATGTATATCACTTTTATGCATGAAGGTGATAACCCACTTCTTTTTCCCGAAGTCATTTCTCTAGGCAAAATGAATGAATATGCGATAAGTATTGTATCTATCAAGATAAATTACTGGATCTTCTTTCACAGTTAGAAAACTTTATATACATTGTATTTTTAACCTTCTTTCTATATATCCACAGCAAATTGATAGACATAATCCTCATCCATGTGCAATCTTATTCCAATTGTCAAAAGTTGAAACTGATGCTTTTTACTGACGTTTTACCACTCACTACCAAAACAATTCATTATACACTAGAACTATCGGTTAACCGGATTAATTGGGGTCCGATGGTCTCCAGAAAACCGATACTCCGGATAATAGATTATTACTTGAAATACAGCGCTAAATATGAAAATACAATATAATTTTGCAATATCTAATATAATTATTGTTTCAATAGTTTTAGAGTAATAAAACTGTACTATCAAAAGACTCAAAAAAGATCTACTGTATTCATAAACGAAAATAGAGTATGAGCATACGTACTAAAGAATATTTAGATTAAACACTGTGGAAGTTTAAAATTGTTTGTTTCTAAAAGAATTATTTATGACTCAGAACTTTTCTGATAACCGATTTCCGGATAATCGATTCCTTACTGTATAATCAATCGTGTAAACAAATTTTACATATTGAACATAAAATATACGTATACTTACATAGAAGTCAATGGGTCCTACTGCTGAAGCAAGCACGACAAGTGCTGCGAAAGCAAATAAAACCTGTAATTATAGAAAAAACAGAGTGAAAACCATCAGATTTAAAATTGTAAACTTTTAACGACGCCCAGATTCATAGAAAATGGGCAATGAAAAAAATAATCAAAGTCCGACAGGAACACCATCTGCCATCATTGAACCGAACCACCTTTAAACAATTCAACAAGAAATACTCGGTCACGGTTGTCTTTCAGGTTTTGTTTCGAGTATCGAGTCTTAGCCCCTGACTCGATAAATTGTCTCGTATATTCTCAATGTAGATGTCTTATCGCTAGTCACTTGTTTCTGTTACTCTACCTAATTCAGCAACTGTAAAGATTAGTAGGTTTATTAGATTAAAATTTCATAGTTTGAGCGTACGGTATGTTTGTATGAATGTGCGAATTACCTCGTTTGCTTGTCTGGCAAGATTCTGCCAGAATTTAAGGTGTACATGAGTATTGGTAGATTTGTGCACAACTCAAGGCAGGAATTCCGCCAGGATTTTCAGTTTGGGGGTGTAATGTCAAAACTAAGAGGGTGTAAGTGGAGTTTTGCATGGTTTCTATCGATTTTTTGGCCGTAAATATATTTTTTGGGGGGGTTGGGGTGTTCTCGAGAATTTAAGGAATCACTAGCGGATTCACCCCTCCCCACAGGCGGAATCACTGGCCCACTCTAATTTTTTTTAATGTGACTGGCTGTAGCATGCTGCTATGTTGACAGGATCATCATTTTACAGACATGTAATTTTGGTTCATGAGTGAGACTAGAACATCTGAAGATGGTGTATAGTGCAGATACCTTGTGCAGTGATCTTTTGATATCATTAATATGTGGAGAGAATGTCAGTCTGTGATCAAGTTTTATGACCAGGTATTTTGCTTCTGGTCCTCATGGAATATTTTTGTTTTCATAAAGTAGGGGTATAGGGTCTGTAATCCACCTTCCGATGTATATTACTGCTATACGTTTTTCTGCATTCACTTTAAGTCTCAATTATCTAGCGCATTGTTAATATTTCTCAAGTTGTTGTAGCATGTAGCGGTAACAAAATGAGAGGCGGTTATCTGCTGTGAAAAAAAGCTGTGTCGACCGTATATGTGACTGGGAAAGATTGGTTTGTGATGGACATATCTGGTTTGTGATGGACTGCCCCATTGTTTAGCATTTATATCACCTGCCAGGACTACTTTGGGACCTTAACTTGCTATAATATCAAAGTCTGCAAGTTCGACTATGGTTGGAGGTGAGCGATATCCTGATACTAATATCTGTAAAATTCCAGAAGTAGGCCTAAGAAATACTTTCTAGCATGTGGTCTTTCATGTTTCAAGACCCACTCTGATTAGTTTTCCACTTATATGAAGTGTTCGAGGAACAAGGATTATTGATCATAACAAATAATCATTTTATTTTTAGGTAACAAACAGAAAAGGGAACTGTTTATAGGGCTATGAATATTCTCTTTATTTTGCAAAGCGATGGCATTGCCATCTAGCGGATCTTGCATTATAAAGACTCACAGCACGCCTTGTGGCCACAAAACGAACTACCAATATCCTTCTCAGTAAAGCTGTTGATATCTGTTGATATATTCAATATCTTATCATGTGTGATTGTTTTAATGGCTGATCGGATGTGGTTTATGGGTCGCCTATTGAGAAACCTACTAACTAAAAATAATTCCAAATCATACCCTAATTACACTACAATAATCTGAATGTTCCAAATGAAAGAACAGGAGGAATACCAGCTTTTACTTCCTTAGTGGCTCAAGGTAAATTACGCAAGATTATTTTTTTTATCATTTTCTAATCCGTGAACGCACAGACTGTACAAAATGGTATATCTTGTTTTGTATCTATGTTCTAAATTATTTGAATGTAATATCCTAATTTCCCTTTGCTTAATTATTAAATGAAACTTTATATTGTAATCACAATACTTAAAATTAAGAGATGCTTTCTCCTTTTTTCGTAATAGTTATTTTAACCGCTTGTAATTTTAAAAGTTGTTCTTTGTGTTTGCATAACTTTAAATAATGTTGAATGTATGTCATAATATTATTTTTTTGATGAAATTCAAGTGGTATGTAGTTGACGAATAAAGCTATTTACCACAAAAGTGACAGTACGTAAAGCAGTATTCGATTTGTGTAATTTTTAGACAGGAGGAAGAATTTCTGACACAAAGAATACCGTAATGTACTCATATTATTGTTTACTTTCAAGGATAAATCTCAGCCTTCATTAAATTAAGTATAGTAGTTTATCATAAAGCACAAACGTCACGACCATAAGTGGTGATAGGGGACGTTTGTCCACATTTTCCCCACTTATCCCATACTGTAAATACTATTTTAGTTGGAAATATAAAACCTTGTTTCTATATTCTAGCTATAATAATTCCATACCCACGCCAAGAGATGGCGCCATACGACTTATTAATCACAATAAGGACATAGAAATTGAGCAATTGAAATTCATTAAAGGAAACCACTAAGAAAATGCAATATAAATATTTTAGTTGCGAACAATTTATTATTCTTCTAGTACGATACGCAATATGAAATGTTACGTTTTCAAACGCAACGTACGGCAGAAGTAGGCTCAAGAAATTTAAACATTTAGGAGCCTATGCTACTCAAGCTTGTATACTATACAGATATACTATTACACAAATTCATTGCAAGTGAGATTTGCGTACATATTAGTTTGTGCCAGAAGATAAAAAGAATATTTTGGCACAACATTACGGGCGGGGCAACAAATGAAACTTTCGGCACTTGAACACTTGTCTATAAACATCACGAATACGGGTGATAGACGTCACAAAACAACAGCTATTCAAAATGCGGCGATTAAAAATGTTACATATCTGTATCGCCAATTCTTCGCCATTATAGTTGGCACCAAATTTTCGCCAGGGTTGGCGCCAATTTTTTGCGCTATCCCCAATTTTTCAATGTTACATATCTCGGCATTGCATTATCAGATTTAGATGGTACCTTTTTCAAAAATGAAAGATCATTTGTTTGACTTCAATTTTAATTATAAGCAATATTTTCATAAATCCAATAATTGTTTTGCTAAATTTAAAAATATGCAAATTAAAAGAAACGTTCGATACTACAATTTATGCTTCTTTTGTCCTAGGACTTAAGAAAATGAAGTAACGCGTGAACAATTTCGAAATGAAGTTCATACTAAAAAATACAGACGTTTTGTAAGATATGACAAGGAGAAGAAAGAACGGAACAGAAAAGAAATTGCAGGGAGCGAGGTCTGGGAAGTATGGAGGATGGAGTAGAATTGTGCTATTAAACAACAACTACGTGCGAGACGTTCCCACCTGTCTAAGGACGTTATGATCTCAACAACGGAGGACGATTCCAACCCATGAATTACGATACAGGAGTCCTTCCTGAAGTGTATACACTCCATTTAACTACATTGTGGACCAAGGACATTACTCCTAGCCAATAACATTACTAAAAGTCAATTTCTCTTAGCAGTCTAACAAACAAAACAAAATTACATTGTGGGACCTCATTTGGACGATTTTTAAATAAAAAATAATAATAACTTAAGGAGTTCAAACAGGTTTTTAGTTGAAGTAACAACAGCGAACAAATACCTATCCAGTTTCTTTTTCCCTATACGTTTTTTTCCGATTCATTGTTGATTGTATTAGCAACACCATTATAGTGCTTACTTCTATATCACACGTTAAGATTCACATGAAACAGGCTAAAATCTTCTTCTTAATATTATTAATAATGATCTAGAGGCTATGTGGGTTTAGGAGGCGTATATAAAGAGAAAATGTATTTCACGGACGTTTAATACTTAAATATATACTTCGTAAAATATGAAAATTCTTAACCAATATTCGATATAGATATTACGTGCATATTTCACACTTTATGTTTGGTACGTTTGTATATTATACAATTCGATGTTGCCAAATTGTCCTACTTTTGGACAAATATTACAATCCGCCATTTTCTGAAAGTTAGTCTATATCCTTTACTGATCAAAGCATAATGGTATTAAATATTCAAAAGTGTAATGGACTATAGAGTCCGCAAAATGTTATATCTTTCTGTTCGCCTTATAGGTAATAATTGCAAAGGGATAAAAACAATTACCGTTATTAAAAGTGCTTTGTTTACTCGCTTCAGTTCGCTATATCTCAGATCGAATACAACGATCGACTGTCCGGACAAATAAAGTCTCTTTGTCTTCTTACAGGAATAAGATTCCACGAACAGAGTGCATAACATGCGTGATAGTGATATTAACAAAATATTATTTTCAAATTTCCATTTTGAAAAATATTTTTATTCCGCTAGAAGGTCATCCAGGACCTTAAATGTAACCATGGCTACCAGCCTATCCGATCGACCTTTGCAGTACATTGTTCATACTACAAACACTGGGAAGAAGTGAAACGTGCTACGCTTACGAACTTGTCTTCCAGGCGTGTCAGTTGGTCACGGCTGGAAGCGCAGGAGTATTAAGTTCATCCGGTGTGAAAACGTCAGTCTTGAATATGCTTTTGTGCATTTACTTTGTGCCCAGCATCAGAATCAAATATTATTATTTTATTTTAAATTCTACAACATAAACACATTAAAAGAATGGACAAATGATAAACTTACTGCGAAAGTCTTCATGATTGAATCCAAACTGCAAGTGATGATCGTAGGATATCAGAATGCAATGATAGAAACTCCCACCTATCCTTTTATAATACCCAATGAACGGAAGAGAAATTTGCAGATTCCCAAATTGATATGATTTCTTTTTTTTCTTTATATTGATTTCTAGAAAGGAAAACAGAGGGTGTGCAAAGGATATGGATTTTTTAAAAAGGAAATTGAACATGAATATGCGGAATTGTTAAAAGAATTTTAATTACAGAAATATATTATGATATTCGACAGACAAATAAAAGCAATTTTCATCTTCTCTTTAATTTGGAAAGTGCAATATTATTTTCTTATCTTCAATAATCGCATTAGCGTCATAAGAATTTGGAATAAAATTATACTATTCCATCCATGCTTTGTATTGTGAATTCGTTTCGGATTATCAAGTTATCCTTCTGTCAAGTTAAGAATTATATTTATAGAAAATTCGTCAGTTATAAATTTAAAATAAATATATTTCCATATCCATAACATAGCTACTGATGGTCGATAAAAATGGCTGGTAACACTGACGCTGGTGCTAAGTGACGGGTACCCCACAGTATTTTTCAGATGTATTGAATAATGTTTATGCGTAGTTTGGTCCTTCTCCATCTAATGTGATACGAGAAATCTCAATATTTGAATATTAAAGTGTGCTGGCAACAGTAACAAGTGTTTTTAACATTGTATGGAAAAATGTTTAAGCCAATTTTGGTGCAGATAGGTATTACGCAATGAAAGCACTAGGCAACACTAAACCACAGCATCAATCAATATGGATTGAGTGGCTTTGACCTCGCCTTGCCGAGACATTTTCAATAAAAACTCAACCATTTTGTTGACGGACGTATCCTAATAAAGGAAAACGAAACAGCTGGTGTGAAACAAGTGAACTGCATTGAAGAAGACCTCCAAAACATGAAAAATTAGTTCCTTAAATGTAAAAGCATGAGAAAAACGTGTGTCAAAAATGGAAGAGGTTTTAGAAGATATCCAAATTTATCAAGATACAAATTCAACTATTTGTGAAAATGTAAGTACTTTAAATATTCATTTTAAGGGTACAGAAGGAGTAACAATAATTCACATGTTTAAGAAAGAACCCAGATGCTTTTTTTAAAATTTTACTTCAAAACAAACGTTTCTGGTGATGTCGTAATTTTGACTGAAATATGGAAAATTGAAATAACAGTAATAGTTAATCTAAATGGGTATCGTTGTTTTTACACAGGAAGATCAAGAACCCGCACTGATGGTGTAATGGTTTTTGTAAATGAATAAGTTAATGCTGATGCCAAGGAAATTGAAATTACTGAGGCGAGTGGTATGCGCATCTAGAGTTACACAAAATAGCAAATCTTGTCTTGATCACGTCTTTCTGGAGCATAAAAGACCGCAGGAATCCATGTCAGCAGTTCTCCAAACAACTATAACAGATCATTTTCTTACTTGTGTTATTATCCCAATGGCATTACCAAAAAACAGAAAGGGTATGTTGTAATGTAAAGGTAAATTACTCATTCCTAAATAAGGAATTAGAAAAAATGTGACTGGTCGGATGTGATGCAAAATAACTGTGTAAATACTGCCACAAATAATTTTATTCAAAAAATTAAAACTTGTATTTAAAAAGCTGTTAAAACGGAATACATATCTTACAGTAAATACCGTAGGTTAAAACCGTGGATAACTAAAGGTCTTATCACCTCTATATCAGAAAGAGATAGGCTTAGTCGGAAAGTAACAAAACATAAGAACAATACAGAGTTAAAAGAATATTACACAAAGTATAGAAATAAAGTCTCTTAACTCATAAAAAAAGTAAAAAAATTAGTATTAAAGCAAAAAGATTTTGGAATGTAACAATGATACAGGTAAAATATGGAAAGCCATTGCAAATATCACAGATAAAAGTCAAAAGAAAGATGTTGATATCAAAGAAATACAAACAAATGAAGGTTTAACAAAGTTTGAACACAATCAAAATTTGGTAGTTAATACATTAAATGACCACTTTTCTAGCATAGACGAAAGAATAAAGTAAATAAATTAGATTGAAAATGTTCATAAAACAGAAGCGTGTCCAAAAATTTTTATAATTCCTGAATCCAATCACGAAGCAGGAAGTAAGTGGTTACATAAACCGATTAAAGCTAAAAACAGCATCAGGCATAGACGACATATCTGTAGCGATATTAAAACATACGAAAGTGTATGTAGCAAAGACGTTACAACATATTTTAAGTATTGAAACAGGTATATTTCCTGAAAACTTTGAAACTGCTATAATAAAACCTTTCTATAAAAAAGGAACAAAAAGTGATGTAAATAATTATAGACCAATTTCATTATGAAGCAATTATTCGAAACTACCAGAAAAATGCATTGAAAAAAGACTTGTAACCTTCTTAGAACAAAACAATTTTTTCTCAGAAAATCAGTTTGGTTTTTGAGCTGGGAAAAGCACTTCAGATGCAACATGCGAGTTTACAGAAACTGTATGTAAAGAGATTGACAAAATTCGTAAAGTAATAATTGTGTTCCTTGACCTAGCTAAAGCTTTTGACACCATGTCTCATGATATACTATTAAGTAAAATGGAACACAGCGGAGTGCGAGGTCTGGCATTATCCTGGTTCAAAAGCTACCTAACGGACAGAAAACAAGCTGTACAAATAGGTAATAACACAAACAATTATTCTTGTATCAAATATGGAATCCCACAAGGGACAGTTTTAGGTCCTGTGCTATTTTTAATATATATAAATGAACTATGTAACTTAAAACTAGATGGTCATATACAGTCATTTGCAGATGAAACATCATTAACAATTAGTGGTACAATGTGGGATGAAACTTACCATAAAACTGAAATAGAGTTTGAGAAAGCAAGCAATTGGCTAAATGCAAATTTACTAGTATTAAACGCTAACATAATAAAATATATAACATTTCTCCAACAATAACTGGACAACCTGTAAGCAATATGAAAATAAAAGTGCATAAATCCGATAAGATAGAAAATTGTAACTGTAAGAGTCTTGTACGAGAAAAACAAATTAGTTATTTAGGAATAATCATTGATCAACACTTGATATGGAGTCTACACATTCAACGTGTAATAAAACTATTACGGAAACTGTCTTTACATTTATACAACTTAGAAATATATTGAATATTTAGACACTACGCATAGTGTATGTAGACACTGTTACAAAGCTTACTCCAATACGGCATAACAAGCTGGGCGGCGGCTAACGGGACGCAGTTAAAACCATTAATTGTTCAACAAAATAATACATTAAGAATATGTACAAACAAGGCGTATGAAACAAGAGTAGAAAATGTGTATAAAGAATTCTCTGTACTTTATCTACCTAAATTGTACATAAAAGCTGTTCTAATGTATTTTAAAGGAAATGAAAATGAATGGTAAAAGTATAACATATCCATGAAACTAGAAGTAAAACACAACTAAATTTAGAATACACAAGAACAAATAAGGAAATAGCAAAATGCCATTCTAGTAGCATGGGGCCAAAAATTTACAATAATATGCCAATATATATAAAAACAGAGAAAAAAATTAAACAGGTTTAAAAGAACCTAATGTCAAAATGGGTCAAAATATATCAAATAAATAAGTTAGAGCAATCTTAAATTAAACTGTTATATACACAAAATCTTGTAGCATTGTAGTATTATAGTATCGTGGTTTGCATATATTTTGTAAATAGATGCTGGCTTTGCACTACATTGATCATGAAAATAACAAATTTGTATCAGATAAAAGGTAATAATAATTAACAAAAAAATGACGATAGATGCTGGCTCACATACAAGCATTAGCTTAGGGGAAGTCAGGTGAATATGAGCATAGTTAATGAAAATGCGATTGTATCTCAAAACTGGCTTATTTCAAAAAATTAAAAATATGACTAAAACTAAGACAGATTCTTGTTTGAACAACGCTAGAAAGTACAGAGTTGTACATACTCTGGTATCCGAGTAATGAAGAGGAAAGTAAGGTAGATGTGCAGTGCTCATATTTCCCATGGAATAAGGGTAATATGAGCGCTGCATAGGGCATATATGAGCACTATTCTGTGTCAATATCTGCACACCCAATACAAGTGAAAAAGAATAAATAACAGTAGAATATACAAATAAAAGGTAATACAATGAAAGATTACAATAATTAGCAAAAAAAGAGCCACTCATGCTCGTGAAACACACATACACTCGAACATTAGTCCTGGGAATGTGCAAATAAAGAACTGCGACGAAAAAAAGTCTAAGCCGCAGTTTCAGTTTTGTCAAAAAAATTGATAAAAACAGACAATTAAACTTCTCTTCCCCAAGACATGATACCAACAATCTGGGCGATGTCCTGGCATCATTATACCCATGGTAAGAAACACATAAATCTAACTGATTAGGACTTAATCAGCAGTCAACGTCGCGGACTTCGTATCGATACTAGAGAGGATACACGGTTAGTGTTTCTTTCAGAAGATTTCATTCGGGAAGCGGGTGCTCACGAAAATTATAAATAATGCACATCGACTCCAATGTACTGAAATATAAAATAATAATAATTTTACTAAACAATATGTCGTCCGTCCTTAGTTAACCTCAAAATAACATGAACAATGTTTGTAGAATGTGCTATTATATACATATTTCAGTATACGTATGAGTAATACAAGTGTTGAGATTAATTAATTCTGGGGAGCGGTTGAAAACCTCCGGGGGAAAAAGAAGTGGCGGCTCGTGGTTGAAACAGTAGGTGAAGTTCTACCAAACCATTTATATATAAACACGCTTTCATATTACCTACTGGTAACAGTTATCCTGAATATCCAAACTTTACCGATTTATTCTTAATGTCATTTACTCATATTACTCAATGTTGAGCATCCTGCTGGATTGCCCCTAACAATACACCATGGATTCATTAATTCCGTTGTTCTCCTTAATACTGATTTTCTACCTTCCAAAACAATACATCGTTTCAGTCAGTTTGCTACTTCTCTTCAAAATGACCACACCTTCACATGGCTGTGCTAAGTACATTTATGATTGAAATAGAAATAATACTTTTATTGAGTTTGTAATTAAGTAATTTTTCAAACAGTGAAACTCCATGCGACTTTTGGTGCGTGGGGTCCCCGGTTCGTGCCACGCGGGCTTTGTAGTGGAGAAAGGCCTTGTGCGTTGATTTTCTCGGGGAGTCGGGGCTCTTCCGTCTTTTCTTCCATTTTCTTCATTCCACCGATTCTCGCATTATCATCCATTCGGCCAGAGCCAAAGTACGTTTCCCAAAGGCCTTGAATATTTAAATTTAAATGTAACTCCACAAATCAACTTGAGCATCCTTTTCAAAACCTTGCTTCATGTTCTTATGACGTATTTCATGCAATTATAGACTTTTTCTTACTACAAATGTATGGTTCTCTTTTAGAGTAATATAGCACTTATTCAGAGCTGCACATGAGGAGAAAAACGCCCAAAACTAGACTACATTTTGGTATCGTAATTTCCCTTCGGTTCCACATCAGAACCTTTAATTTTTTAGCCTTTTCCACACCACCCTTAAGATTGAGTGAATTGGCATGTTTTCTTAAACGCAGAATTCCGAGAAAGCCTACGACAAAATTCATAGAAATGATTTGTCCATCAAACGTTGGTTGCATGAAGAGAATGAAGGAAATAATAGACGGAAACTCAATCAGATACAAGGACGTTTCGTAAACTTCCCGTTTATGTCATTTTAGTACTAATTACTTCGCTAGTCTAAAAAAAATACAGTAGTTAAGTTTAAGTTTCCACAAACACCACCCGGGACACGTTCCCGACACTCCGTGAACTGAACCCTTCTGCATTAAGTCAGTCGACCACCGCATCCGGCGTCAGGTTAATTATCTAACAGGCTCTCGTATATTAGGTACAAATCTACAAAAACAATCTACTTTTCTATTCACATTAAACCAACAGTTTTCATTTCATATCTTTTCACACAGCTGTTACTGCTAATTCTGTTACCTCATAATCTGCTTAAATATCTGTCCTAAACAATTACTGATATCTGTGTCATTAGACCACATTAACTGCGAATATAAACATTTTAATCTGTATTATGCTTCATGGTAAAGGTTTAGGCAGTGTTCGATTTGTTATAAATTACGATGGGGGATTATAAAACTAGTATTTGCTTGTAACTTTCAACCTACTATCTGTTTGGGTAGAAATATAAATATTTATCCCTGGTTCGGATGATATTCGGAGTCAACTACCGGAGATGAAATTCTCACGCACCAGGGATAATCCTGGAGGGTTTTGTCAGTATCTGTTTGAGCGAGTCTCTCTAGCTAGTAAACTTATTTCGCTATTTTCATTTTATGCATTGAATAGATGCTAATATTAAAATTTTCTTCATATAAATAATCAATGCATGTATCTGCAATATAAACTTACACGATCATTTTATCACCGACAAGATTTTTAAACAGTCTTTAAAACCTAATAGTGAAGATGCGACCAATTAATATACATAAAGCTTTATAAATATAAATATTTATGTCACTAATATAAAGCTAATATAAATATTTTTCACTTATCAAATTTGTATATACTCCGAATTATGACGAGGATATATTTTTCTTTTTCCATTTAAGTGGAAAATTGTGGCTTTAACATTTGAAGGACCAATGAACTCCCATACTTGGCTTCAATTTTCTAAAATTCATTTTAAGGCCTTTAGGCAACTATGGCTAAGACCGTATGGATGATGATGGGATGAATTGGTGGAATGAAGAAAGTGGGAGGAAACGGGAGCACCTCGAGAAAACCCACGCACACGGTGTTTTTGTTCACCACAAAGCCCACATAGCATGAGCAGGGATCGATCCGACGACCCCAGCACCAAAGGTGAGTACTTGGCTTCGACATAGGCTCAATCCAATATGCGTGTATAATAATTACATCTGATGGTACTAATGATGAATCTAGAGGGTGGGGCGAGAGAAATCCCCATTGAAGCTTCAAAATTCTCCAGGGACTTTGTTATGAGCCATAGAAAAAAAAAAATATTGTTCTTGAAAGTAAAGTTCCTCTTTTAGAGCAATTCCTACCCCACTCCCACACACCTCCTGAATTCTCTGCATTCAACACAGAGTGAGAAGACTTCAGCGACTGGATAGTTAGTTAGTTTTACGTTGAAATTTTTCTAGTTCGTCCGCAACATTCGTTTGAATTTTTCCCTTCTTTTTATCTTAAAAGCGTGATGATAGATCAACTTACTAGGTTTCAAAATCGCCCATACTTTAGCTAAGATGCTAAGCATCCAATTTACTATATATTTTCAAGTAGTAAAATCTGGATTAGATATACATCATACAGGCGATGAAATTCCTTATGACCATGGTAATTATCATGTAGTTTCCAGCCCTGTCGCAACCATTCATAGTGCTGCTAAGGTTGGATTTGAAGAAAACAATTCCAGTATCTCACTATGCATTGGGCAGTGAATCTCTTTTGAAAAGAGCAAGAGAAAACTTCACAGGTGCCACAGAGTAGGAAAGAAAGGAGTAGGTCTCTGCCAACGCTAAGTTGCAGGGCGCTTCTGATTGGTCAGAATGGCCTGACCGGGACGTTCACCTTCTGCTACAAATAGTGGACCTCACTTCCGCTCAAGGTCAGTAGGAATGAAGATAGCTAGGGGAAATCCTAAATGCTTCCTTTCCTTCCTTCCTTCCTTTTGCTGAAAAACCAAAGGAGCCTAATTTGCAATACGGATGGCGCCTTCTAGCGTTAGTATTACTTGTAGGCAAAACTATAATAAAGCGAGTTGGTGTTATTCTTGCTGGCATTTTATGATATTTATTTCAGTATTTTTGAAACTTGTGTTTTCTTTATTTAATTAATGCAGAAAGAAAATAATAGGTGAAGTACAGCTTCACCAATTTCACCTGAAAAACCGCCGCTGGGAAAAAGCCCCTCTTGAAAAAGCATACCTGAAAGAAACAGTGGTTATAGGTCCACTGCCGATCACTCTGTCTGACGTTTTTCACAACACGACTTTTCTGTTTCAGCAGGTGAATCTTGGGATAGCAATTCATTAAGGTTCCTTGTAACATTTCCTAACCCTTTCGTCCTAAGAAAACTCTCAAAGGGACGTCACCCTCTCAGAGATGAGGTGGAATAAAGACTTGGCTATCATTCTTGGTTATTAATGAAACTTAAAATATTTAAATCATTAGTTACAAATTTACCTTTTATTAAATGTCAATGAAATACAGAAAAAGCCTTTTATGAAAACCACTTGTATAAAACTTGTATAAAACCTCTATACAAACTATTATAAAAATCAGTAAAAATTTATAATTAATTTTAAAAGGAATTATAACGAAATCTTTTAACTTTGTCAATGTTTTCTCATTTTGAGAAACATGAAATTTAAGAAAATAGTTGTTTTGGATAGCACACATTTTTGACACTAACACTTCAACAAATGTGTTAGCGAAATACTTTTATTTTCAAGCATCTTATCTAACTAAATGCAAATGTTCGTAGGCATCCATCTCTTGACAGCGAGAATAACTATTTTTAACTTACCTGATTACGTCTCCTACATAGCTGTTTATAGATGCCACAATATCTTTATATTAGGTTTATAAATGTTTTAAGTATGCATTGTCTGTATAGTAAGTAAAATACACCGGAAGAAGTAAAACGTGTCGGTTTTAGGCTATTAAGTTCCGTATATTCGTCTTACTATCTTATACGTATGAGCTATTAGGTTTCATGTACCACTTCTCGTAAGTATTTTACTCGTTATACATATATATACTTACTTATACATGCCTGTTTATGTATACTTATTTACTTTTACGAAAAAGTTAATTTGGTTTTCGTTTTGTTAAGACGTTGTCTCAATATTTTATTCTCGGGATTTCACAATTTACAGCATTATATTTATCTAGAACTGTAGATCCATGAATTAGCATCTACAGCTTATGATCATCAAAACGATCAGTAAAGAAGCTTCTACTGCCTTACATAAAATATCATCTCGAAATTCGCCTGGTGAGACTGAGGAAAACCTTGAAGAACCAGTCAAGAAAGTAGGACACGGGTTTCGAAGTCAGATCCTTCAGAAAGCTAAACCAACGCCTTACCGCTGTGCCATGGTCGCTTTGTTTTATAACATTCATCACTTACGCTAGTTTTTAAAATAGTTCTAACTTTATATATCATCATCACATCATTATCATATTCAGCCGTTTTCTATCCACTGGTGGATGAAGACCTACTCCTTTTCTTTTAACAATTCTCGGTCTGCTGATATCCTCATCCATGTAGCTCCTGAAAAACGCTTGATTTCATCTACCCATCTTACATTTGGACGTCGTCTCGGTCGTTTCTTTTCTCTAGGAATCCACTGTAGTACATTTGTCGTCCACCTTCCATCTGTTCGTCTAGCTATGTGACCGGCCCATTTCCACTTCAGCTTCTTCGCAGTTTTGATTACATCCTTTACCTTTGTTTGTGCGCGAATCCATTCATTTGTCTTCCTGTCCCTCCTGGTTATTCCTAGCATGCACCTCTCCATTGCTCTTTGTGTGACTCTCAATCTTTGAGTCGTTTGCGCATTCCATGTCCAAGTTTCGCACCCGTGCATCATTACAGGTAAGACACATTGATTATAAACTTTACGCTTCAGACACATTGGAAGTTTGCTTTTGAAAATAAAGTGTAGTCTTCCAAAAGAACTCCACGCCATTTTACATCTTCTATTTATTTCATCAGTCAACTTTGCATTCGATGTTTTAAGCTGGCCTAGGTAAACATACTCATCAACTATGCCTATTGTCTCTCCGTTAATCTTCACTTCCTTCTTTGCAGCATGTTGGTTGTACATTACTTTTGTTTTACTTAAGTTCATTTTAAGGCCGATTTTCAAACTCTCGTTACTCAGTTCTTCCATTCTGGTTTGTAGTTCTTCTGCACTTGAAGCAAACAGGACTATATCATCAGCGAACCGTAAATGATGAAGATATTCGCCATTAATTTTAATTCCAACTTCATCCCAGTTTAAATTCTGGAACACTCTCTCCAGGACCGCACAAAACAGTTTTGGAGAAATTGAATCTCCTTGCCTTACCCCTTTTCCAACTTTAAATTTTTCACTGTCTTGATGCAGTCTAGTGACAGAAGTGGCAGTCGAGTAAATGGTTCGCAGTAACTTGATGTATGCACTTTCGATGCCTTGATGTTCAAGTGATTTAAGTACTGCTGACAAGGAGACCGAATCGAAAGCGTTTTCAAAATCTAAGAATCCCAAATATAGTGGAAGTTCATATTCATTAGCCCTTTCCATAACTTCATTGAATGTTTGTATGTGGTCCATTGTGCTAAATCCACGACGAAATCCGGCTTGTTCCCTTCCCTGGTTAAAATCTAAGTCTCGTTCAATACGATTCAAAATAACATTGGTGAACATTTTGTATAGGACTGACAGTAAACTAACTGGTCTGTAGTTTTCGACGCGTTCTTTGTCCCCTTTCTTGTACAACAAAATGATAACGGCATTGTCCCAACTTGAGGGAATTTTTGTCTTCCTCGGGCACATCGAGAATAATTTAGCAAGTTCCTCTTTCATTTTCTCACCTCCCCATTTAAACATCTCTACTGTGAGTCCATCTTCTCCTGGTGATTTTCCGTTCTTCATCCCTCGAAGTACTTTATCCACTTCTTCTTTCATTACGTCTGGGACATCAACATCAATTTCTTCTGAATCTTCATTTCCTAGCTCTTCCTCGGAGTAGTACAATTCTGTGTAGAAATTTTCAAATATGTTTATAATTTCTTCCTTATTTCGTGTTACGGTCCCGTCTGGTCTCTTAACTGCAATTATTTGCTTTTTCCCTATCATGAGCTGCTGTTTGGCTTTCTTCAGGCTCTTGTTTTCCTCGATTGTATTTTTAACAAGATTTTCGTTATATCTTCGTATATCCTCTCTTATTTTCTTTCTTACGGTTTTATTTAGTTCTATGTACTCAATCCTCTTTATGCAATTTTCCTCTTCTTTCATTTCCCTTCTTTTCTTCATCAAGAGCTTAGTTTCTTCTGAGATTTTGCTCTCTTTTTTCTTTCTGGTACCTGCTATCTCCTTGGCTGTTTCTCTTATTATCTCAGTCAGTATTTTATTTCTGCTATCGATGTCTTCTTCATCCTCTAACTCTTCCAAGGCGCTGAATCTGTTGCTTAGTTCTATCTCGAATGTCTGTCTGTGTTTTCCAAGATTTTCCAGATCTAAAACTGACGGTTTTTCTCTGATAAGCTTCTTTCTCTCTAGTTTAGTATTTAGTTTCAGCTTACATCTCACCATCCTATGATCACTCGAGATTTTGAAACTGTTTAGAACAGACACGTCTTGCACAATTGCCCTGTTATTTGATAGAACGTAGTCTATTTCGTTTTTGGTCCCATTTGGGCCTTTCCATGTCCACTTTCTCTGGGGCGGTTTCTTGAAAAATGTATTGGAAATAGACAGTCTGTTAGCTTCTGAGAATTCCACTAACTTCTCTCCTCTCTTGTTTCTTTTGCCAAATCCAAAGTTTCCCACTTTCGTGTCACTGCTCTGCTTGGTTCCTACTTTCGCATTGAAGTCTCCCATTACAATTTTGTAATGCGATTTGCTACTATCCAAAATCTTCTGGATCTCCTCGTATAGGTCTTCGACTTCCTCCTCCGGGTGCGAGGTTGTTGGAGCATACACTTGTATAATTTCCATACTGTATCTCTTGTTAATCTTTATTACTACCCGTGCAATTCTATCTGAAATTCCTTCAATTTCTGTGATCCGTGACTTCAGGTCTTTATTAATTATAAAGCCAGCACCTGTCGCTTTTCCAGTTTCTGTTCCTTTGAAGTAGAACGTGTGCCCTGACGGTAGTTCCAACTGTTCGTCATTCTTCCTCCACACTTCTGATAGTCCTATGATGTCCCACTTAATCCTCTTAAGTTCATTCTGCAGTTCTTCTAATTTGTAGTCTCCTGCAAGTGACTGGCAGTTGAGGGTCGCCACGTATAGGTCCGTTCGAGTTACCGTGTCGGTGTCCTGGCAGTCTACAGTCCAAACCCGGGCATTTTGACCCTCTGATTTCCTGCAGGACTGACCGCTGCAGTTGCCAGCTGCATTCCGTCCTCCGGGCAATGAGGACCTCCGAGGCTGTTTCCTTGCTTGTACCATCATATGTAAAGAAAGGAGGGGTGCTGACATTTGACTCACCACGCTGTCAGCTAATGCGGGTTGGTGAGCAGCCCATCCATGTTCGTTCGCCAAGCAGTTGCTTGGGTACTAACAGGCCCCACGACGTGAACGTATGGATTGGACATTAGGCGTCTACCCCGGTCGGTTCCCTTAAGTCTCAGCAAGAGGAATTAAGGGGTCTCCTCCCAGTTAGTGGCAGAAGCCTTTTGAGGCGACAGTCCCGGTTTGCCGGTCCTGTTCCGGTTTCCCGGCCAACTTTATAGATATGTACCTATATATATATATATAGGGTGATATGACCTTTAAAATTTAAATATACTACTAATTTCTAGTTTGTATTGAAATTTTATACAGGTCGTTTTCAAGTAAGACTTTCTCTGTCTCTTAGTGCCTTCAGTATTGTTTGTTCGTTGCCTACTATCTTCACTTCCTTCTAATTACGCGTCTTCAGTGTTGATTTGATCTACTAATTCTACTCTACATCCACATTTCAAAACTCTCTTTCTTCACTCTCTCGCAAAGTCTACGTTTTCTTGCCTAAAGGTAGAAGGTAACTAAAAAAGTTTTTGCGTTTCTAGAGCAGTGATAAACAAAGAGCAATACAGTGGACGGTACGTACCTTTAGGTTTCGAAGTAAGCTCCATCAGCATCCAACATCTTTTGCCAACGTTTCTGCAGCTGCACAATACCCTGGTGGTAAAAGTCGGCGGTCCTCGATGCAAAGAAGTCCATAAGTGCGTTCCGCAAGTCTCCCTCATTGGCGAAGAATCTCCCACGGATGTGGTTGTCGAGGGAATGAAACAGGTAGTAATCTGTTGGTGCAAGGTCCGCTGAATATGGTGCATGGCACAGTGTCTCCCAGCCAAGTGGCTGAAGGATCTCCAGGGTCCTCTTTGCCACATGTGGCTTGGCAGTGAGGAACAAGGTCACGTGGCGACAACCAATACGCTTGGGAATGTCACAGAGGACCCACTTTTCGTCACCAGTGAGCAAGCGATTTAATATGGGTGTGTTCAGGTGCCGAGTGAGCAAGGACAAACAGGCTTTCACTCGTTCTTCCTTGTTGGCTACCGACAATGTGTGGAGTACCCGCTTGCTTAACCTGTATGACTTCCCTATCCCATGCAAGTGTAGTCTGACTGTTTCAGCTCAAACATGGAATCTTTCTGCAAGTTCATCAAAGGTTACACCACTGTCCTCCTTGATGGCTGCTTTCAGGGCCTCGTCATCCAACACGTATGGTCGTCCACTGCGAGGTTCATCACGAAGGCGCACATCTCCTGAACGGAATTTCTGGAACCAATATCTGGCGGTACGTTCGTTCACAGCATTCTTACCAAATGCCTGGCATATGCGGCGACTTGATGCGGCAGCTGACAGACCCACGTTAAAGTCATACAACAAACACACGTGAACAAGCTGCTTCGATACCTCCATTTCTCTTTTACGAGTTATGACTGCTGTGTGTGAGCACCGTGCCTATATTACTGAAGGTCGATGCTCAGACTAATGCCCGATTGCTTGGCAGGCACATGCGTCAATTCGTTTCCTCTCTGTGAGCGCATGATTAATGGGAGTCAAAAACGGCAAAAAAAAAAAAAAAAAAAGTAGTTACCTTGTAAAAATCGATTGAGATTGAATTCGTACATAAATTGTGAACATTAGTCGATAACACTCGGAACAACAAGTAGTGGAAGCTACATAGTTTTAACTTGACTCATTCTTGGTCGCGTGAACATTTATTGAGACGCTCTCATGAGACATATTTTTGAAGTAACTAATAAATCTTGAGAAATGACACTTTCACACCAAGCGCTTGTTTAACATTTTAGCGGAACCTTCCATCACGTAAGATTTTGTTTTTCATTTTGGGGCCAAAACATTTACAACAACCTTCATTAACATCACAAGAAAATTAAATTAACACGAAATATCCAGTAGCAATAGGGCCCAGTAATGTTTCGTATACACTTGAGTAACTTGGGCTCCTGTATGTGTTTCATTCCCTTCAACCTATTTCCCTCGTACACTGCGTATGAAAACGTAACAATGCATACCGCCTTTCATAATAGAACACAACTAAATCGTTCTCTTCTAAAATATTTTATGTTGTATTTCGCGGTAATTACCTTTCTTCTAAATTTCAATTGTCCAATTTCTCTGTCGTTACTCCTATTAAGTAAGTCGTATGGCACCATCTCTTGACATGAATGTGGAGCTGTATTAGTCCTTGCCAAGAAATTAAGAATAAAAACACGATGTTTTGGTATAAAATGTAGGTAGTACCAGATGAAACTTTCAGCACTTGAACATTGGTCAGTAAAGAGCACGAAAATGCACGATAGACATTCCAAAATGGTAGTTATCCAAGATGGCGTCCATTCAAAATGACGACGCACGCCAATCTTTTTAATGTGGCAAATTTCGGCATTACATTATTAGATTTGAAATGAAAGATCATTGCTTTTGATTTAATTTCAATTATGAGCAATATTTTCATAAATTTAATAGTTTTTTTTCACTTAAATTAAGAAATATTACATTTTAGCCGAAATTATTTTTTTATTTTATATTTTACTTTAAAACGACTGGTTTGAGAGAAAATTGTGCTTTTATAGAAAATATATTTTATAACTCAAGCTTTAATTTAAAGAAAAGATCGACTAAATCCGCCAACTAAAACCCGAGATATGGACAATTATTTAAAAATTTCTGCAGTACGAGGTAACATTGAGGAATAAATGATGCGTGTAGAGCCACACGGTGTTTGTGTATAAAATGGTGTACCTAATGAAACTTTGAGCAATGTAGGTCATATGTACCTGAGCATGTACCGAATGATTAGTTAAACTCAAGAGAGAGAGAGAGAGGGAGAGATAGAGATGAAGCTGGATATGATGAATTTCAGCATCGCTTGACGCCTCATAAGAAAGTAGTGCTGGAACAAAATTGATCAAAGAAATTCGTTAAAAGCAAACAAAAAACTTCAAAGAAAGAAAGATTTTTTACAGTGACGTAATATTTTCATCAAAATTACTTACTTTCATTATTGAGAGTCGTGAACTGGACATGCGATTTACATTGAGTCATCCACTTGGATCTCATCGTTGGGCTCTTGCTAAAGATAATGATTAATAAAGAAAACAGAAAACACTAAATTGTCGCATCACTTAGAAAGTTTTGCGTTGCCATGTGAACGCCCACAAGGAAACTCCTCTTCTGTAATAGATGAATTGAGTTTGTTACAGACAGTACATGGAGAACGAAAACATTTGAAGAATTTTCAGCTGTTATCTTTCACCAAGTTTTAAACATAGGAAGTTGCAGTCAAAGTTATTTTGAACGTTTATCGTAAAAAAAACTCTTATCAAATCATTACAACGGGAGAAGAGACAATTTAAAGAAGGTATTACATTCAGCAAAATTATAACAGCCACAAGGTAATTTGCTGGAGAGGGGTTTCGAAGAGCAGTGGAAGTACACACACATCCTGCAAAACGACATACACATCCTGTGTTGGAACGACATACACATCCTGTGTTGGAACGACATACACACCCTGCAAAAATTTACCAGACAGGGATTTGGATACAAAGTCTTGATAATGAACAGAAAGAAATTAAGTAACTAGAAAACTTTTTTTTATATATAACGACTCGATTGCCAATAATAATGATCATAATTAGAGTTGAAAATTAATAATTACAATTCTCAAACATTTAAGATGTAAATTTAACTCCTTTAGTAGATCTTTTCCCTTATTTTAATATTTATTTGCAGTAATGATTTGCTTCATTTAAAATTTTATTTTTGGTAGCTTACATACGTGTATTTTTAAACCTTGATCTAACGCTACCATTGAAAAGACATTTAGGAGTTACTGGACTGGTTGGCAACGCAGACCGCTCTTCTTAGAAAGAAAATTTCACTATGGTCAGTGCGACGAAGCAAGTGATCCGAGAGCGTCGGAAGCAGAGAGAAACACAGCCAACTGTACAACGGCGAGACGTCGAAGTCGGTGACCTCGTATTCATCCGTGACCATCCCAGGAGTGATGCAGAATCTGGATTCATCAGTAAACTCTTCTACTCAGGACCTTATTTGTGTATCCGGAAGCCGAGTGATAAAGTGGTGGTGTAAGTGGACCCTCTGAGTGGCTCAATCGTAGGGAAACATTCTACAGAGAATTGTAAACTTTGGATCTCTTCGCCGAATCTCCAGAAGGAATGGGCTTATTTCATAAAGCAATACACATCAACCCAGGATGCCTCACACAGTAAGGATGTTCAAAATTAATTTTAGTAAATGTGTTGTAATAAGACTAGGTATGTGTGTGAACATTCGTCTTTATATTAGAAAATGTCTGTATTTTGGGTAACGTAAAAGTAAGTTATGAGTCCAATTATGTCGTGTTTAATGTAATTACCTATATTTATGTTTAACTATATGTTAGTAGCCCACAGAGTAGGAAGTAAATAAAATGAGCAAGCCCACGAAAAAATAAAAAAAATCGCGTAGTGTAACCAGTGTTTGTGATGCCAAGTGGTGACAGATTAGGACTGTCTGGTGGAGTGAATTCCAGGATTCATTACCCGCTTCGGGCGCCATATGTTACGGTCGCCTAACCATGTATAGACAATTAGTCAGGATTTGACATTCTAAAACAAGATGACGCCAAGCTTCATTCTGATACGGCGCACGCAAGTTCGGATGAAGATGAGTCTCTAGTGATGAAGTGGCATCACCGCATTCTTTTGTGTGCAGACCATAACAAGGACGCATGTGAGAGAACAGCGTGGAGCGTCGACGGAAACTAAATATGCTTGTTATATAGTGATATAGATACAAGATTTGTCATTTCCTAAGTTATCTTTGTTGTGTAAATAGCAGTAAAATATAAAGGCTTGCCCCAAGAATTTTATAGGACAATATTGGCATTCAAGTGTATAGTACACGGGGCGCATACAAGTCGTCCGTCCTTGAATAAATCATACAGTAGAACCTCGTTTGAACGTTTTATAGGCGAACAAAAGTGTGTCTTTATGACACTGTAAATATTGAAATAACCGAACCTAATCGAACTTGATGCAAAGTAATGACAAAATGATAGTTGTCTAGTAAAGGAATATTATACAGTAAAGTTACAGTATACGAAGTTATTTTCTTGTCGTCGAGCTGAGAGCTAAGAAAGTATATATTTTTAATTACTAGTAACCATTTTTCTTAAGCGTTGGACCCAGTAGGAATAACAGTGAGGTAGCCGGCCTGTTGTATGGTTAGATTAATGCCTATTATTATACAGGGATATTTATGCAAAAGTACCCAGTGCATTTGGAAAAACAAATATACTGCAGTAACGTGCTTGTGTGAACAACATAATAAATCAATACAGCGTATTACCGTGAATACGGAAAGCAATATCTGTTTTCGTTAAAATTACTAATTTTCACGCATATTATCATTCAGCTTAGGGTAGTTCTGTTCATAATAGTCCCGTACATAATAATCTGGAATGTTTGTTGTCGTTCTAGCATTGTAATGTACGTAATTCTCAGCGTGTGTGTAGCCAACTGAAAGCCGTAATGTTGTGTTTCAACTATAAATAAGGCTACTTGGAAAAATTAGTTGCTTAAAGTCGGTTACATTTATAAATAACTGTATCCATAAAATTTTTCTATTATTAAGTACCGAGTCAGTTGAATTTTTACTCAGTGTTATTAAACCGTGTTTGCTGTAATACTTTTATAAATTTCGATGCATTCTTATTTAAAAGCGTCACAGCTTGAAATCGTTGATTGCTTTAATACACTGTAATGTTGACACAAGAGAAGTTTACTTGTGTCCAGATTCACCAAGAAATTTAACTGTGATCCTCTGTGAAGTACTTGGAAAAGTAATAAAGTATATTATTTGCACTTTATTTACGTACATTCTCCTTTATTGTGAAATAGTCTATATCAGTATTACTACATTTTATGTTTATAATAAGGGTGAGCATTCAGTTACCTGTCGTAATGTTATAAACAGTCTTTCAAAGTGTGTATTCTTTTGTATTAGGGTAAGATTAAACCAAAGGCAGTATTTGTCTCTGAGAATAACAAAACATTCCTCTTCCCGGGAAGCCTTACTCAATCGAGTGTATACACAAAGTGTCTATCTCGTCTTTCTCAAATTACAATCAATTTTGCTGCTCGCGGCGTCCTCTTACGGAAGAAAGTGAGACGTGTAACTGTCCAGGGGATAAAATTTTGTAGCGGTAACGACTTCATGACTGCGATAAACTGTAGTGGTAACAGAATGAGATATATTGGATGAAGCCTTATCCATAATGCACAGAGACTTGACTGATGGCATTTACATAAAACGAGGCAGGTCGTCTGTATTCATTCGGGTCAGAATATGTTGCTGAAAGAAGGCAGAGTTGATTTTACAGTTTTTAGGGATCTGCCGAATAGTTAATTTGCCTTGGTAACAGTATTCCGCAACAACCATGAATATCTTCGAGAAAGTGGTTTTGCAATGAGAGATGCACTACGAACGGGATTTTGCATCGCGTGAAGTGAATGTAAAGTGAAGGTTCGAATTTTGCCACAGTTTCATAAATACACCCATGTCTCATTTATTCTGGCCACATACTTCCACTTTTCCCCGGATAAATGGCGTTCGTAGAGGTGCCTGCTGTTGGTATTTGTCTCTTAGACCACGACTTTTAAAGACCTTCCGGATATTGAACTTCTCACGCGAGCTGTGGTTCAGAGTTGACTGTGCCACGTGGAGTAGTGTGGCCATCACACGTTGCGGAGGGGGATTTTCCTGGTGGGTCATTTTCAGCCTGAATCAGGGTTGCCTAAAGTCTGAAACAAAATTCAAGTTAATTAAACTCATCAAGCTGTTCTTTACCAGCTTTTCTTTATTCTGGAAAATATCCATTCACAGAAAAACTCATGTTACTGGCATATTGTACAAACCATCTTAGCAAGATGAAGAGAGTTATTCATCTTGTCGAGCATGAGAATCCATGCCATACAGTTTTATCAAAAGTTTCGGACAGTAGGACAGCACTCTTAGGTGTTATTTCGACCGCTTCAGCTTCATTGCCCTCCACCGACTCGGTACCGCCAAATGAATACATATTGGCGAGATCTTCTGATAAGGTTTATTGTTGTGTTCCCACTTACCTGTCAAATATTTTAACTGATAACATGTTCATATTACTGTCAAACAGTTTACGCACATTCGTTCGAAGGCAGTGTCTGGAACTAACAACTATTAATTAAAATTTCTTGGATCAAGACAATTCATGTCGGCGTACAGTTTCCCATGCTGCAAGCGCGGATCCTCAATGATAGCCTTAGCTGTATCTATTATAAATTGAATGTGTTAATGTCGAGCAGTTGTAATGGCGATGTAGACTACAGCGTCTCGTCGGGACACATATCGTCGGATGGCTTTCTCCTTTTCCTTGTACGGTGGCAAGACAAAGACAAATCAGATTGAATCTCAATATTTCAATCCAATGATTTTGATCTTTCGTTCGTTATTTTGCAGAATTTCTGGGATGGTTTACCAACTTGCTCAAAATACCTCTGAGCTTGTTTCAGCCGCTTAATTGTGTTCTCCACAAGTCATCATTCCTTTGTGTAGTCCATCGTTGAACTTTGGAGATAAACATTACTATTTATTTGAAATATTTGAGTATAAATTATTGTAAATCAAACAGTACAGTTTCATGAAATAATCGGGAAGATTATTTGCTTCAAAATGAGTTTTAGTGATGAAACTTGTTCATTATGATATAGCATGGAATGCCACCACCGTTTCAATGAAGACACTTAGAAATGACGTAATACTCAATTTTGAAAACTTCCACATAACTGAAGGTGGTGGAAGTCAATGAATAAATGTACTATGCCACGTGGAGTAGTGTGGCCATCACACGTTGCGGAGGGGGATTTTCCTGGAGGGCCATTTTCCGGCCTGAATCAGAGTTGCCTAAAATCTTAAACAAAATTCAAGTCTTTCTGCATTACCGTTTTTCATTCTTTGATTCTTTTGTAAGAAATATTGAAACATCACAAGCTACCTGTATGGTTCCGAAATATATAATGGATGACACAGTGCAAGCATTATGAGATCTATAATGGTGCAAGACGTCACTTCACGAATGAACAAACTGGCTACATCACTACTGCACATACGTGAATATTTATAACTTCGCTTTGACGACAAATGAATGCAGATTCTTATGAGAAGATCTGGATGTTTTTCTAGAAGCTTCTTTTGTTTTAATTTATCTAATTTGTTCCCACAATAAAATATGTCACACTCACAGTTTCTAGTTTGCCGCGATAAATATTTTGCACCAGCACTAACAGCGGTATGAGAAGATGATGCCATGACGACTAACCGACTGCTTCTGCTTGTCTGTTGAAAGTCCCACGAAGCTTAGATTACCGGCTAATTTCAGAGTGTAATTCGATTTCATCCTAGATGTTGACACGACAATAGGTGCATTTATTATTACGACACTAAAAATACAATTTCAAACAATAAAACAAGATCGAATAAGGCACCTACTGGCGCAGTATGTCCGTTTGAATCGGCGGCGCACCGGGCAAATGCCCGGTAGCCCTGTAGGCCAGTACGTGCCTGGCCATTCGACGCAACCTATGATGCACAGGCACAGGCATCACTATAGTATACGCTCCCTTCCTAGTCCCATTCGTGGATGATTGAATCGCTAATAACTCTTGGTTTTTACGTCGATTAATTATGTTCTTGATAGTTCTCGAACCCAATGCGCGTCCATGTTCTTTGAACTGTTTTTGAAATTTAGACACGAATTTTTTTTTGCGTGGAAAAGTGCAGCTACATAGCCCTCCCCAAATCGGTTGACCTTTGGAGCCATGATGCACACAACACACACTTGGGATAATGACTGACTACTACAGACTTTCTCCTGCCCTTTTAACCACTCTGTTCTGTCCATTTTCAGAGTAGGGCCGACGATTCAAAATTTGACATATGTACGCGGATCGGCTTTCTGTATTACAGCATAATAATTTTTCTAAAGGAGAGAAACCAAAGGAGTATTGTGTTGATTTAGACATGGCATTAATCGACGAATAATATAAAATGTTTGGTGTGTAAACACTATTAAACTATTTAATAATTGCAAAATTAATGATTCATTTTCAAGGTTGAGCATCTCTTTAAGAATTTTATTAACAATTTCTAGTAGTATTGCTTCTACGTAAAGAATTTTTTTCTAAATTTAAAGTAATAAAGAAAACTGTGTCACTATCTTTCTCCTCGTTGACGCAGTCTCTGAAATATTTGTTTGAAAGGGAGATACACTAGTTGCTACATCTATCGACTGTTAAAGAAAGTGACGTTTGCAGGTTTACTTCCTAACTACCTTATATGATATTAATGAACATAACTAATTGCCAATTAATCGGAATATAAGAAGTAATATATCATTTTTAAGATCATAAAATTGTCTACAATTTTTGTTTGAAATATTTTTTGTATTTCTCACTCGTTAAAATGTTATGATAAAACATCTGAATTTGCCATACATTATTATTAATAATATTAATACCAGAACTAATAATATTATGACAGAAGTAAAGATGAATAATATTGTAGACCGAAATTAAAGGAAGAAAACAAAAGAAGAATCATTTTTATAGCTATAGCCGTTCTTGAGATATTTAGTAATGCGTTAGAGATGCGGGGCACATATTGACCCCGCCGCCACTGGTCCGATGGATAATTTTCTGTCATCCAGCATTTTCATAGCCAGTGATGCTTATAGGTAATAAAAATAACGGATGCCCAATTGTTACATGATTTGGTTCTAACAGTCAAACTTTCAGAAAATCCGCCTGCACTATAAAACATAGAATTCAATCAGTTTTTTAAAACGGACATGTAACAAAACTATATTTCATTAAATTTCAGGAAGAAAGGAATTCTCCTTGTTTCTTAATGAACCGGTCACTTCAGGAAATCATTACGGAAGTTACATCAGTCACTGCGTAGTTCAACACAACCTAACAGATGTCACGGAATGCTAGATGAAAAAAAAAATGCGTTTTTTATGTCTTAATAAATATTATGGTTAGACTTTGAAAAAAAAATAAAACCTGACTTTTCTATTCAATTTCCGCGAATTTTGTAAAAGGTTGAAATATACAAAAGAAATGAAAATGGAAACAATTATCTATAAGTACAAATAATAAAATTATTAAAAAAAGAAACAAAGGTTAAACAAATCATCAACCCAACGGAAATGGAGCCTGAATGATTTGACGCCCTATCTAATGCACCAAGGCTTCAGTGCGCAACCAGCGGTTTCTCAATTCCTTTAAAGTTTACATTCTTGAACAGTTGGATAAAAGATGGCTCTTTTAATATAACGTTAATTATGCATTCGTGATGCGGTTGTTTCAACTCTCCCTAGGTTGAACTACCAACGAATTTATGGTTAAATAAACGTAAATAAAAGTAGTAATAAACATAAATAAAATTTATTGAATTTTCTTCACTGACTCCATGTACCAGGTGTATGCATAAGTTTTTGCCGGTTTTTTGGTAAAGAAAACACGTATTTTTCAAGGGAAATTAATTTTGTTTTATTCAAAATATTGGCCATCGGCTTCTACACATTTCGCCCGTCTTTCAGGTAATAGATGCATACCATGCCAGAAAAACTGCTTGTCTTTTGCGGCAAACCATTCGTCGAGCCATTTTCCAACGCCTTCGAAATTGCTGAAGTGCTGCTCTGCGAGCGCGTGCCCCATTGATGCGAGGAGGTGATAGTCAGATGGCGCCAGATCTGGGGTGTACGGCGGGTGCGGAAGGATGTCCCATCCAAGCGATTTCAAGATGTATTTCACTGGTTTTGCTGTGTGAGACGGCGCATTGTCGTGTAACACAATCACTTTGCCATGTCTTCGCTCCCATTCCGGTGGTCTTTCGATCAATGCGTGATTTAAATTAATCATTTGTTGGCGATATCGTTGTGCATTAACGGGTTCACCGGGGTCCAAGAGTTCATAATGCACAATACCGCTCTGGTCCCACCAGACACAAAGCATGGTCTTCTTGCCGAAGCGATTTAGCCTTGGTGTTGAAGGACCGGCGTCGCCAGGTAAAAGCCACGATTTTGTCCGCTTCGGGTTTTCAAAATAAATCCATTTTTCGTCATCACCCGTCACAATTCGATACAAAAAGGATTTCCTTTCGTGGCGTTGAAGCAGCATTTCATAAGTAAGTGACTTTGCGATTTTCGATTTGACGTTCATTCAAATCGTGTGGAACCCATTTACCCAGTTTATTGATCTTCCCCATTGCTCGTAAACGTCTGCTGATTGTTTCTTGTGACACATTTAATGCTTATGCCAATTGCTGCTGAGTTTGAGTTGGGTCATCCTCCAATAACACCTGCAATTGCTCGTGTTCGCACTTTTGTGGTCTACCAGAGCGCGCACTGTCTTTCACATTGAAATCACCACTTTTAAATTGTCGAAACCATGTCTCACATGTTCTAATCGATGGAGCGTGTTCACCATGTGTTTCTACCAGCACACGGTGACTTTCAACAACCTTTTTCTTTTGGTTAAATAAGAAAAGCAATGCGTGCCGCAAATGTTCTTTTTCAGGCACAAACTTCGACATTTTCTCCAAAGATGTGTTTCCGAGGGACGTCTTCCCTAAAATTTATGCTACAAACGTAGGCTGTTTATGACTAATGGGATCAATTAAGGCAATTTCCTTTGTATTAGCACTTAATTTGACTCTGGAATACGTTATCATTTCACCTGTTTAAGTACTGACTATTCTATTCGTAAAAGTAGGATGATTTAGGCAGACATGTCAACTCTCATACAAAATTGCGTGAGAAACTAAAAGAAATATGCGTGAGAGATTCTGTAGTTTACAAGGTTTAACGTCTGTGTTCTGTGGTTAACGCTTGTACTGTAACTCCTTAGCGCTTTTTTTTAGTTTCTCAGCAAGTTTCCGCATTTCCTTCCTTACGGATTGGATACTCAACCGCATTCAAGCTTCTCAGGGTTGGCATATCTGTTCAGGTAAACAGACACAAAAAAAAAGTATAAAAAATAAATCAGGGCGTTCCGATAACAACGTTGAAAAAAATGTACCTTTAATTTTTTTTTGTGTCTGCTAAAACTTTACTTGAAGCAATGAAAAAAGAACAAAATTAAATTTACGAAATAGTTACTAATTCGGAAAGAAACACATTCTCAACAAATTCAGAATTCTGAGTTTTCGTACTGAATAATTATGCTTGTCAAGTAATGAATGTTTTGGCGTTCTCTTTTCTTCAAAAACATATCTTTAAGACTCTTGTTTATAAGAATATCAACATATCGTTAAAAACCTGCAGAACATGTTCCTAGATGTAGCTAATTTTCTAATTATATTCCACTAACTAAAGTTATGACCAAGGGATTAAGGGAAACGAATGAGGAAAACTAAAAAAACAAAACAATAATAACTATTATTTCAGTCATTCAAATTTAACCTTAAATTTACAACAAAATGAAATTTGAAAAATAAATACATTGCGGTAAATTATTATCAACAGTACGTTTGAGATTAAATTCTTCAACGTGTTGATAGATGTCTCTTATTTTAAAAAAATAATAATTATGATACAGAGTTATTCTGGTCTTAAATAAGTGAGTAATTTGAACATAAGATTACCATTTAAAATTTGAGTGATTTCGGAATATGAAGGATTCTTTTCAGAACATTATATATCTAAGTTTAGATTTCATCAATAAAAGGTTGCCGCTGAATAAATTTTCATTAAAAAGTACTGTACTTTGCACTTTTGTTGAAAGTTCATGTTTTCTATTGCTAGGACACAATATTAAACAATTTATTCAAAAAACATTTCCGACACTTTGCAATAAAATTATTCATTGATGTTAGAAATTATTATCCAAGATCAAGATTATTATTGTATCATATCATAGTGAGAATTACATTTTTGTACTAAACTTACAAATTTTATCTCTGCCTTATTCAATTCTGGATGAGGCCTCTCCCGGAGGGAGGAGTTGGCCTACTGATCCCACGCTGACCAGACGTGTACGAGGAGGAGAGCCAGAACTCTCAAATGTGATCGCTACTGTCTTTTATTCACATCAGCTCCCCAATTGCATCGCGATGTTGGGTGGGCACTGCCTTTGAAAAAATTCCTTATATATATATTATTTATATGACTGCCTTGCTGGTCTAGTGGATATCGTCGCTGACTGTTGATCGTGGGGTCCCACGTTCGATTCTCGGCTCTGTCAAGGAATTTTTCCAAAGTTAGAGGGTCTGGAACGGTGTCCACCAAGCATCGTGATGCAATTGGGGAGCTGCTGTGAATAAAAGACAGTGGCGATCACAGTCAGAGCTCTCCTCTCTCAACTCGTCTAGTCAGCGTGGGAGCAGTAGACTACGGTAACTCCTCCCTTCGGGGAGAGGCCTCATCCAGTAGTGGATTGAATATGGCTGTGATTA
>JAGDQP010004319.1:4462-43355 GCA_022664845.1 Lepisma saccharinum
TTTCCATATTGAGCAATACAGACATGGAATTTACTGTAATAAACAATATGGAAAGAAGACGCTTGTCACTAGATAGCACCATCACAAACTCAAACAGTAGCCGAAGAATGTTCCACACTGCCAGTAAGATACTCATTTGAAGTACCCTCTCAAGAAGCAGAAACTAGGGATACTTAACCGATCAATCTTCAAACAAGTCAACAGCAAACGAAAAGGCCACCTCCCCTATTTATTTACGGCATGAAAAACACTTATACAGTTTAGAAGTCTAGCATGATAACGATACCCCACTCCACAGTTTACTCTAAAACCACTTATACATTTAACAAAACTCTATCAAATTCAGTAAAACATAAACCTGACATACAAAATAATAAAGATCGTATTAAGTTCCAATTGCACAACACCGAGAATTATAGTAAAGTGAAAGCTTTATGAGAGCATAAAAATATAGATTTTTCCACCGGTATAGCTAAAGATCAATGACCCATTATAATGATGGTAGCATGCAAACTGCCAATGGACACTGATACCAGAGATTTGAGGGAAATTTCTGGGATATAATTTATACATTGGGTTATAAATCACTACATGTCACACAAATGACTCCCTGCGCCAATCTGGTGAACACAAATATACATATATATAGGTTTCAAATGTGGAAAGGGGCATTTAAAAAAAAACACGCATAAAACAAGATACTAGAACACCAACCAACTATGAAAATTGTCAAGGATCTAACTAGCAAACTACAGAGGATATAGAGTGTTTAAATCATACCCCGATGCTCTGAAGAAGTAAGATGAAACAGCACCAAAGGCAGATACAAAGTATCAAGTAAATACTGTCGCACTTTCCTGAAGCAGACAAAAGACCACACCCAATAAATTCAACTGAAGAATTGGAGACAGAATACATTTAAAACACAATTGAAGGTAATAATGAAAACATACGTAACTCCAACTCCTAAACAAAATCACAAATATCAAGTCAATTTTACAACTTATCAAAACTAATGTCACATGTTAAAAGGACATTGAAAAATTACACAATGTAACAAACATGGTATCAAAGGCGTCTGCCTCACTTTAAACTATAGTGGAAAGCATCAATGATGGCTGCTTCTAAAGGAACTTCAATACATCACTCCTTCACTGTAGTCACATGGAACGCCGATTGACCTGATAGTCAGGAATGCATGTTAACAAGATTTCTCACCCAACATAAAATCGATGTATGTCATACAGGAGAAAGGCTTCACCGATCATGAAGAACGGTAGTTCTTCGAGTGACGCTGACAAACGACTCTGTTAGCGGCACTCTATGTATACAGTTAATTTCGGATCTAACGAACTAAAGCCCGATTTTGATGCGTAAACGTGCATTTGAAAGCTCTTTGCTATACCAAGACACAGAAAAAATTAGTCGGTTGAACCTCCCAGGGCAGTTCGAAGAAAACTTCAAAATTTCACATTTCTGATGATAGCACTTAAACCAGACCATATAGCCTACCGAAATTTCGGGATCATAATTTACGCTTCCATACCTTTCAAACGGTGTATTACACGTCAAAATCGGTGAAGGGGTTCCCAAAAGTTATGATTTTTTAAAGCCCAAACACAGAATTTTCAAAAATGATAGAAAAATGTGTCTCTTATTCTGTCAGTCTGCTTTAATTAAAAATGGTTAGTACCAGGGGGTTTTGAGGGTCAATTGTGGGCTTCGTAGAGACAAATTGGTGCTTATTTTTTTTAATAGGAGTTACCGTTTTCGAGATACAAAACCTACAATGGCCCAAAATCAATCTTTTGTATGAAGACTATGAACATTTTTTTAAATAGGCAATCTTACAAAATAAGTGATATCAGTACAAACAACCCTTCGGGGTAAAGGGAAGAGTGACGCAAGAATATTACTCACAAAAGAAGTGATACCAATTTTGCGAGTGACGGAGGATAATAAGTATACTCTTAATTTATAAATTTTATTACAAGGGAAACACTTCCGCCATAGTGGCACAAACAAAGTCACTTGCAAAATGGATATCACTTCTTTTGTGAGTAGAATTCTTGCGTCGCTCTTAACTTTATCCCGAAGGGTTTTTTGTACTGATACACTGGAGACTTGCAAACTATCTAACAGGTAGAATGGACAGACGAAACAGAAGTCGGATTGCTAATATTTATTAAACGAGGCTTTCCAACCCGGTCTAATACATTACTTCGTTGAAGACGCTACAAGCATTAGCAATAGAGATATTTACCTCATGGAGTCCTTCTCATGCTGGGCTCAGCATATAGATCGCCAGCGACTCTAGTAAAGTCAACATATATTAACATTGTCGCAAATCTCGGCCCAAAAATAGTGTTAACCGGTTATATAAATGCCAAACATGGAGAATGGAACTCACTACTACAAAACGACACAGGGGAGGCACTTCATGATTACTTATTAAATTCAGTATTCGTCATAAGTGGCCTAAAAATCTACACATTATCCAAAATTTGGTGGTCGACCAAATATTTTAGATGTTGTGTTGTAAAACGTTCCACTGCAGGCACAACCTTATGACATCTCAGATGACCACCTGTTCTTTTTAAACTATCACAACGAACAGCTATCAATACAATTCCTTCTTCAAGAGTTTATCACACAAATTGAGACCTATCTAGACATGAACTCTATGATAGGTTTAAGAAATCATCCACATAGCAAACAAATCGATCAAGCCGTGACCCATATTACTTTTGCTCTCCTACAAGCACTCAGCACTCTCGCAAAGAGATGATCTGACCTTGAGCTTACAACTGTATATATACTCAAGCGATGGACATAGAGGCGGTGGCAAAAACGTAGAATCAAATATACAAAACATTGTGAAAGAAGCTATATTAAAATTAAACATCTAACACAACGCCAAATTATCCACCAGTGGGAAACTTTGTTTCGAGATATCGCTATAAATGACCATAGACTCTTGTCTTATTCCAGAGCCTTTCTTAAGAGGAACCCCACTTCGCGAAATAGAGTTGTAGAAGGTTCAAATGGCATCGTACGCGATTCTCAGACGCAAGTGTAAATCTTCGCAGATTCTCCGGAAGATCACTTTAAACCTAACACTACTTCGTCCGATCCTTATGTTGACCAGTATGTGAGAGCAACAGTAGATGCTATGCTTGATACTCCAATCGCTGATAAAATGCAGTTTGTAACACCTAAGGAAAGCGAACGCCACATAAGAAGATTACCAAAGAAAAGAGCTGCTGGAGTTCACAATATACGACAAGAGTTGCTTAAAAATGGAACAAGAAAACTGATTATTTTCTTGACATATCTATTCAACGCCATAATAATGGAATGTTATTTCCCTAAAGTCAAAATCATCATACCAGGCAAAAGTCCTAAGCTTCCAGCTAAATTAAAGACCCATAAGTTCATTGTCTCACAAAGAAAATTACTTGAGAGAATGTTACCAGGGAAAAGTATTGTGGAGAAGAGAATTCTTTATTACCACATCATCAATTTGGCTTTCGCCCTCATGTTAGCACTACATCAACGTTAGTACGAGTAGTAGACTATATCACAACGGCGTTCAATAGATTAGAATACGTACTAGGAGTGTATTTGGAAATCTCAAAAGCATTCGATAAATTACGGCTACCAGGATTACTGTATAAACTTGCCCAACAGGTATCTCTGACACAAACATACATACTCTTCATTTGTACTTAAATGACAGGCGCTTCCATGTCTCTTCTGGGAGAAATCGTTCTTCGTCCATATAATTTAGAGCAGGAGTTGAACAAGAAGCAGATATACTCTCTACCTAGATAGCACCCAAACGTGTAGTAAGTTTGTACGAGGCTTGGCATTGCAATTTTGAAGAAAGTATGGCATCTTGCTACAATCTTGCAGGAAATTTGCTAGTTGACCGATGCTAAGCTTGCTACAAACTTTGCACGCCAAACTTGTTACACAATTGTATTGCCTGTGGAGGAAAAAGATTTATAATGTCAATACTAGGGCTCGAATCTATGATCTTCAGTTTTGTTTGAAGAAGGTCATTCTACCGACTGCTCTATCTCCCCACTTCTAACTGTCTGCAATATTTCTAGTCCTTTTGTGGAGCGAAGACAAGTTTCTTAAATAAATGCACTGAAATATATGCTAAAAATCTTAACTCTGAAGCTCACTGATCCCATTTTAAATCTATGAAGCATGCCTTGTTGATTTTTGTGCAAGCAAGCCTCTTCAGAAAAATCATGATGATGTGTCTACTTTACTGCTCGGGTTGATGACATGTTGCGTGTTTGGTCTTTGTATTGTGTATAATGAAAGAAGGAAAGAATAATTATCTAACGTGAATTGCTTAAGTTATTTTTGGGAAATGCATACAACTTTGAAATATGTGTAAAATGTTGAAAAATAGAAAAGGGAGGAAAGGCGAAGATATATTTATAAGTACGAAGAAAAAGAAGTTGTTATTTCTTTTGGGAACCCGACCTTCCAGTTAGTAATCCAACAAGAATCGTCACTGGTAGTTTATAACTGTAAGGAAAAATCAATGCTAGTCGTCACTTTGTTTAAACTAGCGTACTATCTGGGAAATTGGCAGCCAGTTTGTTCGAGAAATGTCATCGACCCGAACAGTAGAGTACAAATCATTATGTTACTCTTGCGGTGACTTGTTTGTGAAACATCATAAACAAGCCTTCTTCTTAGCTTCATTCTAACACAAGATTTAACATAAGCTTTCACAGTTTCGAATTAAAGTCTACATAAATGATTTTATTCCAGAAACTGTTTTCGTAACAAAAAAGGACTAGTAACATGTACTTTGTTCAGCAGAGGGACCGGTGGAACAGTGGTAGACAACAAGCAAATCTGAAGGCCGTAAGTTCAAATCCCACTGCAGACTAAAATCTTTACTCCGTAAATGCTCGATGCTAGTCTACCAAGGTTTTTAGAAACACGGTTTGTAGCAAATTTGGTTTTCCAAGTTTGGCATCTGACAACTAGCAAGTTTCCTGCAAGATTGTAGTAAATTTGCAGCCTTGCAATGCCAAACTTGCTGCAAGTTTGGAGACTTATAATGCCAATATTGCTGCAAACTTGCTGCAAGTTTAATGTGCTATCTGGGTACACAGCGGATGTTCCTATTAAAGAATGATGTTTCCCTGCTACATACGCACATGATGTAGCATTTTTACAGTCAGCTATAGATTAAGCTTTTGTTACCCTTATATGCAAAACCAGTTGAATGCTTTTCAAAATTAGGCCAATAAATGGAGATTGCAGGTCAGTGTTGAGAAAAGCATTGCAGTTATTTATACCGTAGAGATCATTCTACATTAGTTACCAAGGCAACTTTATACCAGAACGTCCTGAAGCAAAACATTTAGGTGTCAATTTAGACTAGGGCCTTACCTTTATTGCACATATTTCAGAAATTAAAAAAACACACTCTCAGAAAATTGTCTGCTTTGTACACATTATTACGATGTTCCGCTCTTATTCATGAAATAAGGGTCCACATTACAAAAATGATCTGCTTTGACTTATGCCTCTCCAGTATGGCAGCATGCGGCTCAAAGTCACGTTAGGAAAGTAAAACCCATTCGAAAGATGACCGAATCTTTATTGGTCACGACAAATATACCAGACAGAAGGCCACCGGATCAATCGGGTCAAGTTTTGAACCTTTTCACTGGGTCTTGGCTTCGAACATGGTCGGAATCGGTGACCCAATTTAGACCCGGTCCTTGCGTTTGATCAGTGTTTCTCTTAGAAGTGATCAAGGCCGGATACGTTATCCTGTGAGCACGAGAAATACTTCAAAATTTGAATTTAATTATGTTTCCCAAACCGGGTCAAATTTCAGACTGGGTCACCTATGTTCGGGTCAGACCGCATTACCAAATGCGACCTGGTTTAATATTTGATATACAATCAAATATTAAAAATCTGGATTTACATCCTATGAGAGAGATTCTCACCACGGTGGGAATATTTAAAACAAAATGTTTTAAAAGTGTTTTAAACAGAGGCGATAGTTTTAAACATTTTGTTTAAAACATTTTGAACATTTGTTTTAAACGATGTTTTTTAAGCCGTGTTTAAAACATGTTAATTTTAGTTTTCTTTTTTGAAATAATCATATTATTTTTAATAGTGCACAGGGGTGTGATTTTACCAGCAAAACGTATGCAATTTGTCCCGTGTAGAAGCTACTTATAAAATAATCAGAATTATGGTGCCGCAAGCCTACAGATGGAGACACAACATGCGTTGTTTCCATTTATTCTTTATCGGTTGACAGCTAGTAGCGGAAAATATTAATTCGCTATCAATAACATGAAACAAGAGGTTCATATTTCAATTGTTTCTTTTTCTTTCTTTTTTTTTGTTCATTGTGAGAAACTACCAGGGATTGGCATATATTTGTTTCTATGATTACATTGCTCTGTCTCGTTTCATATGGTTATGAGGAAAGAGACAGTAGTGAGTAACAGTGTAGATTTGATAATCATTTCTTATTCGGTGCTTGGAGTTTATAGAACTTATTAGGTACTCTTAGTGTTGTAAATAAAAAAAAAGTTCGTTTTTTCTAACACTTCCGTTTTTTAAAATAAAACACGAGCCTTCGTTTTTTTTTCTGAATTTCGTATCTTTTTTCTTGCAAGCCAGCAATTTGTAATACTGCTAACGTCTTTTTAAGCAAAAATTACTTTCATATAGGTAATTAAGAAGTGATAGAACATAATACACCGTAGATTACAAATATGTTTTGATATATGTGAGATATTCTGGGTTGCTCAGTTCTCAGTGTTGCCAACTTTGAAAAAATCATTTTAAAAAACTTCCATATCGTATCTGTCCCAAACTTAGCTTAAACATAATTGAACACAATAGAAGAAAGTTGTGGGTGTCCCCGACCTCAAACATCCCAGTAATCATTGTCGCCAGTCTATTTTAAAATTCAACTTATAGAAGTTTCTTTATTAATACAAATACACGTGTGCATTGATTTACACTAAATTTGACATACATGTTCATTAGGTACAGGGACAGGTCATACATTCACTCCGGGCACCGTAGTTTATCAGGGTTGCCAAACATTTAAAAATCGAGATTTCATATTTGTTACCGTTGGACGTATCCTCATTGATTTACACCAAATTTGGCATGTGCATTATGTGCATATGGGACAGTTCATGCGGGTACTTCCGGCGCCGTAGTTGTCAGTATTGCCAACCGATTTGAGAAAATAATATGTTTAATTACTTCCATATCGTTGAACGTATTAGGACCAAACTTTGTATTTTCGTACTGGGACGAGTCATACTTCAGTTCAGTTGACAGTGTTGTCAATCAATTTTAAAAAAATAAATATTTGCTACTTCCATTCAGTTTGATGTATCCGCACCAAGTTTTAAGTACACATATTCGACACAATCGGAACATACTGTGGTTGTTCCCTATAACAAGAATCCAAGTATCAGCGTTTCCACCCAATTTTAAAGTTCACTTTTTCAAATGGGCCCCATGCTGTTACGTGCTGATAGCTATTGCTATCGTTTCAAAAAAGCGCGTGTGGAGCCGCGAGATGTGGCTACTTTATTGTATGCTTTGAAATAATACTTCTCAGAGCCCTATTGCAACAGGCCCAATATGTAATCGCTTGTTTAGCAGAGTTTTCATTATGTATTTATACATCTCTTTTAAAATATGCATATAACAAAATAATTTTTGTTGGAGCATTGTAGAGCAATGCCACCGAGCTTTTATAGTGGAACACAATGTACTATTAAGCGCAAACATATATCTCTGCCCTTGAAGAGAAGCAGGTTATTTCCCGTGATTTTGAGCTAAAGATAATTGATTTTTGCGAACGGTAATTATGATAAAAAATAGACATCTTCCTTAAAAAATACCGTAACTAGAAATTAACGTATTGCATATACGGGATGAGAGCATATTTCGGTAAGAATTCGTAGTTTTTCAGTTTACAGTAAAGATGTTTTCGAAGTTGTATTTATCTCTACGAATTTAAATACTTCTTCAGTTCTCTGGAGGTTTATTAGTAAGGTAAACCGGCCAAATATCGGATACTTTTTGTAATCACTGTAGAAAAGCTATTAAAAGTGCAGAGAAGTCGGTAATAGTTGGGAATATGACATATTAGTCCTTTACCTTGTAACTAAAACAGATCTAGAGATTCCAAGATTGTTATTTTTTGTGTTATTGAACAGTATATAAAAAAGTGCAAGTTTGGCCACGAAAAAAAAAAACCGTCCCAATATCGGATAGGGCGTACGCCTAATATGGGATAGGGATCTTACAAGGGAAAATGCTAGTAAGGAGAAGAACATTCGTTGTGGAAGTTCACATATTTATTGGTTGCTTCTTTAGCATTTATTGTGTGCATCGGTCACAAATATATGTTTGCCAGTCGTCACTACCCGCACATAATTCATGTGCCCAAAACAAGCACATAGTACAACGAATCGACTTTTCACCCCTGCGGTCGTTGCTGAAGGCCTGGTCGCAGTAGATGCAGTCACAGTCATCTGCACCATCTTCGTCATCAGTTGAGACAAATGGAATACTATCGTCGGATTCTTCAGACTCAGACACGTCGTAGGATAATTTGCGTTTTGGGTTTTTCTTCAACCTTTGCTGTTTGTTAGTTCTCGATCTTTGAATTTTCCTGCCACTATCATTGCTATGCCTAGCCTTTGATGCCTGATTCCTTTGTCTAGTAGCAGCAGTACGCTCCAGTGATTGTGTTAACTCTGTTTTACAAGGCGATGATGTCACTACAACAGCCTTTCCGGTTCGTCGTCCAATACTTGGTTTCGATGCGGAAGGAGGAGATAGTAGAGGCCGAAGATCAAATGGCGAGACATGTGTGGACGATGATCCATTGGCAGAAATACCTAACCAGAAGCTCAACAAGGTGAAGATATTTGGAGCGCACAATCAGGGTTTGTGGAACACTCGCGGAGTTCATTGGGACTAGTTGGATCGTGATTGGTAGCATTGCCGCTGGTGGATGGAGCAGTGACCGTCTCCTCATCTTGACCTTCAAGGAAGTCTGACGGCCCAAATACGAGTGGATCGTATGGCAAAATACCACATTTTCTGAAGCCATTCATTGCTGTCTCAATTATGGCTGTACGTATGTATGCTCGACCAAACAATGGCCCTACCTGATATAATGTCAGAGGTCGAAAGGGATGGCTGTTTAACCAATTCTGAATTTCATGGGTGTAGGCTTTTTTGAAGGGAGCGATAAATGCAACATCCAGCGGTTGAAGCTTGTGCGTAGTGTGCGGTGGTAGACATACAATACGCACTTCACATTCCCTTGCAGCATCAATGACGCTAAGATTCCTTGTGTGGGAATAATGTCCATCAAGGATCAAGACTACTGGGTCTTCAAATGTCGGATTCACGAATTGAATGAAGTGTTCCAGCCATGAAGTGAAAATATGGGGTTGAATCCATCCTGAGGGGTGTGGTACTGCAATTGTGCCAGGGGGAGTTCCGTGAAGAAGTTCTGCCTTCATATTAGTGCGAGGGAATACAAGGAGGGGGGGCACATACACCCAGCTGCATTCATGCAAGTCAGAACCATTATGAGGGCACCTCTTTCTGCTAAGGTGAGTTTTCCAACGTCTTTTTTTCCTTTGATGCTGATGACCTTTACTTGTTTCCCTTGCACAACCGTGATTCCCGTTTTGTCAACATTGTAAATTTTATGCGGGTGAAAATTTACTGCACTTAATTAACTCCGGTTTCAGTATGTCAAAGAATGTGTTAACTTTTTCACGCGTGAAACCTTTCACTCGCGCTACCGTAACTGCACGTGGAGTACGAACAGCTAACGACGGATGGCGACGAAGAAATTTTTTAGGCCACTTTTCACCGGCCATTGCTGTAGATGCTGCAAAGTTGTGATTCACATTGTTTTTTACTGGTAGTTGGTATGCTAAAATACGAATATCTCTTCGCCTTAGTCCATAAAAGCGTCTATCCATTTCTTTGCAGTACTCTACTAATTCATTTCCCAACTTTGTACCGAGCGTTGGTTTTCGTCCTAAAAAAAAACTGACACGAGATCCTCAGCAGTTTTTGTTGGATGCTTCACGTAATTTTCAAGTGTAGAGCGAGGAACGTTGAATGTTTTAGCTGCTTTCAGGTATCCCATTTCATGTTTTTTCACCGCTTCAACAGCCTGGAGCATTGACTGTTCGTTCCACTTCTTCCTCTGGGACATCTGAAACAACAGAAAAGAACTTATTGTACATGCTGCGTAATATCGGATATCTGATATTGGGCAGCCCTTCCTATCCGATATTGGAACGAACTCTCCCTTGTGACAACATTTACCACTAACCCGAACAGTGCCATGTGGTCGTACCACTTTGACATATTTACATACTACACAATGTTGTATTTTCGAACAAAGTAAATACAATGCTATTTTTACTTACCTTCTGTGTTCTATCACGAGATGCAACAGTCCTTTCAAAAACTCTAATCGACGAAAATTCGCTTTTCTGCCACACTTGAGCAACAACTTGTTCTACAGCGTCCGAACGCACAAAGACAATACGGCGCCAGTACCTCATGCAATTACTGTGATTGCCTACCGATGGCAGCACCTACTTGATGAGAAGCATGGGTATCCGATATTAGGCAAGTATCTGATATTTGGTCGGTTTACCTTATTTTATTACAAACTATACCAATTAACTTCAGTCCATATGTTTTTAGTTCCCGAACGAGAGGACGTTTGAAGAAGTGTAATTCAAGTCCCGGCCAGGACACAGGAGAATGTTCCTTCGTTGTTCCCATGGCTGGCGCTCTGAGATATACTCAGCCTCCTATTAAATTGAGTACGATAGTGTCCTTGGTATTCCTGCGCAATTTAGGAGAGTGTGGGACTGACCACCCCACCTCACTTGGTGCCGTTGGTCGGTAATATGTGGGTCGCTACCACCACATGCTCCATGCGCCATTCACGGCGAGTGCCCGGAGTACCTGTCAACACCCCTAACATTTTTTATTTTAAAGAAAATGTTTAAAACGTTTTAAACACTGTTTTCTGGCAGTCTATAAAAAACGTGTTTACAACAAAAAAAAGTTTTAAACATATGTTTTGTTCTTTTTTTTTTCTTTTTCAAAAAACAACAACATGTTTTTCCAACCCTGATTCGCACACATATCCGCACTCAATTTTGGCAAAAGCTACCAAAGTATGCAAATTAAACTCTCGCAAAAGTGGGAACAGCTTATTCTCCCAGAAATACTTATCGCCTATGACGGGATTTAAATGGAAAGAGTTAAAACTATCCATTAATATCCTTTGACATGCGAGAGTTGCAGATTAAGAGCCTGTTGTGTTGACAATAAATAAATAAATAACTTTATGAAATGAAACGAAACAATTCCTGCATATGTAAGTACTAAAGCTATCATTTATAGGCATTAAAAAGTCAAAATAGGCAGGCAAAAAGCACTGAAACAAGTGAAAATAGGCATCAAATGCTGAAATAGGCAGTTAAATAGGCTGTCATATTTTTGTTTGTTTTCTTTTCTCGAATGTAGACACTGATTTCAAAACAATAAACTTATGCACCGAGCTACCGTAACTCAGTAATAGAGCATTGATGGCGTAGGTTCGATCCCAGCGACCGACCATTCTGACTGAATTTTTTCCAGGGGTTTTCCTCAGTCACGCCACGAAAATGCCGGGATGCCACCATCAACATAGCACCTTTCCGAGTCTTTCTCCCTCCCTTATCCTGGACAGAGCATTAGATACCTAAAGTCATAAATAAAATTCAAAATTCAATAATCATATACAATTACTACTAACGCACTCTGCTAAACAACTTCGCTCTGAACGCACTGGGGAAATATAAATGGAAAATGACTAAAGTACAGTGTTTCAACCAATTACCGTATTATTTATTTATTGGGACAACAATGAGTCAAACCGTAGTATGACAATTTTCGACTTTAAGTTAAATTAGGAATTTGTCACGATGTACTTTTCCAAGTTCTCAACGGTGAATGAAGTCCTCCGGTCTGAGAATATAGGCTTGAACCTCGAGAAGGTTCTTTCCACATCAACAGATGTCATTGGCGCATATTTTAAAATGGCAATCTCAATAGGATGGAAATCTGGAATAGCCTCACTTTCTACACACAGGGCTGCTTTCACTTTGTTCATGGTCTCCTAGCTCCCTTGGAAAGGTTGGGCTTCCCGCATTGCGGGATTTTGCGCCATAGTAATTGAATTGAATTTTGCTTATGGGCTTTAGGCATGTAAGGCTCAGGCCGAGATAAAGGATGGCAAAGCATACTGGAATGTATTGGCCAAAGCCTAAGTTGAAGGTACCATCCCGTCATTTGCATCAGGTGACAGGAAAATCCCCAGTCAGGATGGTCGGCCGCTGGGTTCGAACCTACGACCTCACGAATGCTAAGCTAACGCTATACCACTGAGCCACAGTCGCTTGGTTGTGTTTCTATATATAATACTATGCACACAATACACCAGTCGACAATTATGCGGTAATATTTGGTCAATTACGAATCAGCGACTAGGATGGGATGTACTTGTTAGAATCGATATTTGAGAGGGAATTCAACTTATCGTGCAAACTGGAGTACCTGTAGTTCTTTTCTGTACAATCTCTAGTCACCTCTGCATAATGTTGCAGTTTCAGAAACGAAATCTTAAGTACATTTCACAAGGAAATGTTTTGCTTCTTACGATAGACGCTAAAATTATGCAATCTTATATTCCCCAAATTTCTTGTTGGCTTCACTAAAGAGGTTGTAATTCCAGTAGAACAATGAATCAGCCCTTGTTGCCACAATTTTATTAGTTTTAATTGGAGGGGTGATTGACTCAGTCAAGGGGGTATTATCCCCCGGTCACCCCTCTAAAAGAAATACTTCCGATGTAGATAGATTTGTGGCTTTTTGTCGCATGGTTCTCTAACGATTTTCAGAAAAATAAAAAATTGTGAGCTGACACTTTTCTAGTGGACGTGTGATATAAAAATCATGCATTACGTCCCACATTCATGCAACCTTCATTTATTCGTTTATTTACCATAATATTATCTTTCTCTCTCTCTCACACACACATACACACATAAATACGTACTAGAGTCCCGCTAATCCGAACTAATTGAGGCTGTGCCCTGTTCGAAATATCCGGACTTTCATTGCAACTTACACTTTTTAGTAGGCCTATGTCCTTGGGCTTTCTAAAATGAACAGTACTGTAATTTAATTACAGTATGTAATTGAAATTGTACCCTGTACTTCTGTACTTGGAATTTATTTTCTTTTACGTTGTATATAAAATACAAGTTTTTACATGATTTGTTTTCTTTTTCCCCCTGTTAAGTTAAAGTTGGCATATTTTCCCTGGGCTCTCTTCGCTTTATCCGGATTTTCGGATTAGCGGGACCCTACTATATATATATATATATAATACACACTCATATCCAATCCACTACTGGATGAGGCCTCTCCCGGAGGGAGGAGGTGGTCTACTGCTCCCACGCTGACCAGACGTGTTGGGAGACGAGAGACGAAGCTCTCAACTGTGATCGCTGCCTCTTTATTCATGTAGCTCCCCAATTGGCCTCACGACGCTGGGTGGACGCCGCACAGGCAACACCATCTGGAGTACTGCAACGGTCACCCGTCCAAGCACTGACCTGACCAGACCCAGAGCTGCTTGACTTCGGTGATCTTACGGGAACCGCTAGACCAGCTCGGCTAGGGCGTTGCCCACATATACTGTATATATATATATAATTCAAAGCCATATTCAATCCACTATTGAATGAGGCCTCTCCCGATGGGAGAAGTTGGTCTACTGCTCCCACGCTGACAGGAAAGACGTGTTGGGAGAGGAGAGCCGAAGTTCTCAACTGTGATCGCCATTGTCTTTTATTCACACAGCTTCCCAACTGCATCACGATGCTGAGTGGGCACCGTTCCTGACTCTCTCGCTTTGGAAAATATCCCTTGGCAGAGCCGGGAATGGAACTCGGGACCCCACGATCAGAAGTCAGTGACGGTAACCACTAGACCAGCCTGGTGGTCTATATATATACATATACAAAGTACAGTGCATATTTACCGCATAAGTCCCGTTTTAAAAGTTCTGTTCTTTCGAAAAAGCATTACGTCAACTTATGATCCCACAAACTGAGGCTTTTGTTTTCTGCAGAATCACTGGTCACCTATGCAAAATGTAGCAGCTTCAGAAAAAAACCCGTGAATAGATACATGCACTTTATTTTGTATAGACCATTATAACTCTTGAATTCGACCAATCACGATTATATTTTTAAAGCCTTACTAGTTAAATAGCACAAACAGCAATGCCCCTGACGGGATTAGAACCCGCGACCTTCGAGGCGCAGGCCTAACATCTCAGACAATATGGCTGCCTGGTCGACTTTAATATGTACAATACCAGAAGGGAAACTTTAATTATGGTGAGTGACATAGGCTAAAATTTTGCAACTGTAAATTTACAAACTTTCTTGTTCGTTTTATGCAGGTTGTAATTCAAGTAGAACAATGAATGAACCCTTGCTGTTCCAATTTTTGTTGTTTTAAAATTGGGGTGATTGAGTCTGTATGGGTAATATCCCCGGGAACATCTCTGAAAGAAACACTATTTTATCTATTCGTATTCTAAAAGCCTTCAATCACGTTCCAAGTATATAATCTATGTCCCTGAATATCAATCATTTGTTTTCTTCACTGCCAGAAAAATAAATAAGTGGGTACGACCCAAGCGGTCAACCATTCTGGCTGATGTTTTTCCAGAGTTTTCCCTCAGTCGCACCAGGCAAATGCCGGCATAGCACCTTCCAGTGACGGCATGGATCACCGGGTCACTTGGGTCACGATTTTTGTCCGGGTCACAGGGTTCTGGGTCTGGCTTCCCAGACCTTGCGTGACCCACTGACCCACTCAGACGCGGTGACCCGCTCAGACCCCGGTGACCCACTCAGACCCGGTGATCCGAACAGGTTGAAAAGAGTCCTGTAGTAGCAACTCAAGCGCCAGCTTTTCTGTTACTTCCCACAAAGATCATGTGAAGGGTGGTGGGGTGGAATGTTGAAGAAGGATAATATCAATTGTTCCTTCTCTCAAATGTTATAATAGAAGGAAGACTTGCCGGAGGATAGTTTGGTGGTTAGAAGACAGAAACGTACACACAGACAAAAAAGATTTTGAACTCGTGTGTGCTATAAAAATTTCGGACGAAAGACGTTTTGTTTCCTTTCTAAAGTACTTTCCTTCCTTAGTATGTTATCTTCTAGCCGATAATTTGAAGTTCGTTTTCTTTCAAATGGAAGGAACATTCAAAGCAGATTGTCCGCTATCGTGAGATCTGTTGTTGTATAAATATCCACCAGCGCTGATCCAGGATTTGGGCAAGGGAGAGGGGAGATTTATATTCCGTTTTATCTAATGTAAAGTTAGATCAACTGCCATTTCATCAAGCGGAAATTTGGTAGTCAAGGAGAGCTATAGGTCCCATATCCCCCTTGAGTCTGCACATATTTATGCACAAAGCGGAAGTGCTTAAAATTAAAACCGAAAGTTACCATATCTCGAAAACCGAAAGTGATATCAACATGCTACTTCCACCAATAAACTATAGAATGCCCGAATATTAAAACTGTTTTGACCCCACCTCTGTTCCTGTTTTAGTTTTTGAGTTATGGACCGTGGGAATTTTTTGTAAAATTTTCCCACGCTTATTTTTCTGAAACGAATGCATGTTTTAAAAATCTTTTAGCATCGTGAGAAAACCATTAACATACGTAATACACTTCAGTCTTCACTAAAAGGGAAGTGCTAAAAATTAAAACCGGAAGTAGCCATATTTAGAAAACCGGAAGTAATATCAACAAGCAGTTTTCACCAAAATAATCTAGAGTGCTTAAGCATTAAAAGTGTCATTTGCTCCATATCTCTATTGCTTAGTTTCCAAGCTGTATCCAAGTTAGTCTACTCGGGTCATGGTCTGGATGGGTCACTGGGTCTGGTTGAGTCACGAGTCACTGGGTCACTTGTCACGAAATCAGTGACTCGTGCCATCACTGCACTAAAGAAAGCACCTGGTTTCTATGGTATTAACAACTGATGAGCCCAATTCGTTACGGAGATTCTGATATTACCAAAGGCTCCCCGGTTGCTAAGGAGGAAAACAACCGGTCCGTAAGGAAAGCATCCGGTAGGTAAGGAAAGAGCCTGGTTACTAAGGATAACACCCGGTTCTTACTGTAATAACAACTTTCATTTTATTTTGTACTAGGTTTTATATACTTAGATGCAAACCTTATTTTGTCCATTTAAAAGCATGTAAAAAGTGATTTTTACTTCCGGTACCTATTTCTAATACCAACGTAGTTGGTCCTATAGTAGTAAGTAATACTTGTGCCAAGTTTGGTTGAAATCGGTCCGGCTATTTAGGAGATGTTTCACATACATTGTAACAGAAAATTTGGGGGGCTGAACTCCGCTAACCACTCTCTGGGTGCGAGCCTGTTACACAATACTTTCTTTGAATCTTTCTTTGATTGAATTAACGTCCTGTGTCCACGGGGTCTGGATGCGTCACGAGTCACCGGCTATGGATGGGTCACGGGTCACCGGGGTCTGGATGGGTCACGAGTCATCGGGGCTGGATGGATCACGGGTCACCGGCTTTGGACGGGTCACGGATCAGCAGGTCACGAGTCACGAAATCAGTGACTCGTGCCACCTTCAACATAGGCCCTGGCTGACACCTTCCCGAATCTTCTCCCTTCTCCTATCCCGGCCTGAGCCTTAGATGACTAGAGGCTACAAATAAAAATTCAAATTCAGAAAAATAAATAAACATACCTCAAAAAAAGAATACATTTTGGGTTGGTGAATTCAAAAATTAAATCAAAAATATAGAATCACATACAAACTTTCATATATTTAATTGGCCCTTTTTAACAAGTAGATTTTTCAAGTATTAATAATTCGAAGTATTTATATGCTAGCTAGGGGTGTAGCGATGGAGGAACAAGGGGCCGTGGCCCTTATATAGTGCATGTGCCCCCAAATGAAAATGGAGATAATAAGTAGATAAAGTAAGTTTCAATAACTTCGTACACGATACGCATCCCATCTGAAGTCGTCCATCTTGGCTGTTTGACCCCTTTCAACCCTTTAATGCCAGTCATTTTTGTTTTGCAGTGCATGCCAACATCTGTGTTAGCAGACGTTTACGGAAAATGTAGTATCTGCGGACTGATTTCTTATAGGACCTTCAAACAAAACAACATTCTTTTCTTTAACATCCGCTTGATAATTTTAGTCCTTTGCAAGAAACACCTAAAACGTAATCGAACTGGTCAAAATAGTACCCAAATGGGATTGTTGAAATAGAAACAATTCCGGTTTCCTGGACACTTTTTCGCCCGGAAGGGATTGAAAATCAGAGTTGATTTTTGTGCACATATCAAAGTAGGTTCAAGGTTGGTATACGTTACCTTAAATTGTATCAATTTTTAAAAATCCAAAAATTCGTATTTAATGCATAAGCTTTTCACAAGTTATACATTTGTGTCGGGAGAAACTACCTTAAAAATGTAAACTTTTATATTTAAATTTGAAGGGAGCTACAAATTTGGAAATGCTCGTGCTTGCTTTGGTAAATGTGATATTACCACCAGAGTGCCAAAGAAATATGTGAATACGTAAAGTAGATTGTGAAATATTGATGTAAGAAGGCTTATTTTATATATATATCCAGTGTTCAGTTGGTAACATGGCTGCTCCGCATTTGAAATATTATTGTAACAAAGCTTATTTTATATTTATCCAATGTTCAATTGATAACATGACTGCTCTGTCTTTTTTATTCTGTTATATAACCAAGTCTTTTGCGGAACGTTACCACCTTTTTATATTGAATGAGTGAATTAATTATACAGCTTATATCTTATTACTTAAGCATCTCATTTATCATGAAAGTCGTGAATCATTCTCCATAATTCTTATTGTAATCAAGAATATTTCTTTTAAAACCATTCTTTAGACAGTTACCAATAAACGCACGAGTATTATTCAAAGCTCCCTTCAAACTCTAATATCAAATTTCAAAATTCTACCGTAGTTTTGCCTGACGTAAATATATAATTTATGAAGAAATAAGATTTTTATATTTTGTCCCTCCAATACGCATTAAATACGATTTTTTGGATATTCAAAAATTCATTAAATAAACACGAAGCATATATCAGGCTTCAGATTCCGTATACCTTCAATAAATGTACTTTGATATGGATCGTGTACAAAAAATCAGTTTTAATATTTAATCCCTTCCAGGCGAAAAAAGCGACCTGAAAACCTGAATTGTTTCTATTTCTACAATCATATTGGCATACCATTTTGACTTGTTCGATAACGTTTTAGGGTTTACATGGAGAGAACTAAAATTATCAAGCACATGTTATTGGACAGAATGTTTTTGTTTGAATATCCTATGGTAAACTAGTGCGCAGAAATTACATTTTCCTTAAACATTTGCTAACAGAAATTTTGTTTTGCGCCGCAGTACAAAAGTGGCCGCTATTAATAATTCCCTGGGTATAAAAGTAAAAAGATACCCGTTTTGAATTATTTCAAGGGATATAAATATATATATTTTTTTGAAAGAAGTTAAGCAATCAAGGTGGACGATTTCAGTTGAATTATGCACTAAACCTTGGTTGAATAAACATTCAACTATTGTGGACAAACACGAAGTATGTGATACTCTTTGATATTTGTAGATGTGCATTCAAGCAAATATCAGCCCCGTGACAATTTGTCTGGCTACACCGCTGATACTAGCTCTTACAATTGCTATATTTTTACAAAAAACAAAAAAAAAAAAAAACTAGCAAATAACAACGAATTTGTCAGAGTTGAACTTTACGGGTTTACCGCATACGTTCTACATTGAAGTAACTTTCTCTCTGTGATCGCATTATTCATTGAGATTTGCAGTGAATTCAAAGGAAATGCAGGCTTTTTATCTGCTGACGTAAAAATCTATAAATGGTTTTCACAAGGATAAGATACAAAACCCATGGTTGAATTGTTTGTGCGTATTAACGATTTTTTCCCATCTCAATGGGATGTATGTATTGAGATTTTATACTTTCTAATATGACCGTAATACCTGATCAAGAACTCAAGACTGTGAGTAAAGCCACTGGTCCAAAGAAGGTCTCTGAGATCAAATAGCAAGTTATTTTGGACAAAGAAAAAAAACATTTATCTTCTCTTTATATAAAACAACATCATGAAATGGTTTGTTAAAGCTGTGCCAAAAGGTGAAAATTGCTTTCTGTACATTCTCAAGGTGATTCCGTCACCTATCATAAAACGAATTTTCCATTGAACCAGATATAAGACTAATTACAAAATGAGTTTGCACCTAACAAGTACGAAACAATGACATCTAACTATATACTAGGAAAAAATCAATCCAAAAGTGCAAATAATACACAAGTTATAACAGTTTTCAGAATATCAAATACATGGGAAATCACCTTTCTTGAACATCCATCTTCTTTCTCTGTACTTCAAATACCTGCAATACGAGCGAACACTGTTCAAGAATGTGAAAAGTGAAATACTAGGAAGTTATGACCAAGACCATATTATAACTGTTGGAAACATACTCGATAAATTCAAATCATTAGGATAAGCAATGCGTTTTATTTTCAATTCTTAATTGATCACTTAGACATTTGTAGCTGCAAATGTTAGTGTAGTGAAGAAAGAGAAGCGAACTTCTGTACATTAAGACAATTAGGATCGGTGGAATGATTATAGATTCCTGCTTCGTACTACTAAGTGCAAAGCGAAGAACCACACAAAGTGAGAAGCAATAGCCATAGCTTCATAGGCAGAGGACAAAGACTCTGCAAAGTTCTTGACTACTTATGACATAAGATATCCAGTATTTGACAACGAACCTAATTTATTTAATTCTTCACCATTACGTTTAACAGGGTATGTTCACTATGATGAAAACTACGAATGCTGGATGAAAAAAACTAAAGTTGTATGAGAAAAACTTGAATTCAGTACATCCAAGGGCACAAGTGAAGACCTAAAATTGTCATAAACCATCAAAACATATGATCGTCAGTTTTATAGGACTGTGCTATGAATGAAATAGGAAAAGCATTAAAAACTCATTGTACAATTTCCAGAACGAATATATTTATAGCTACTCACATTGGCTATTTTCAACATGCGAGTCTCATTGTTTCATTTTTGCTGAAACCAGCAAACAAACAACTGCGCCTTTGGATATCTCGAACAACAATATGTTATGTATCGTTAAAATAATCATCAGAATATTCACATAAAAGAATATAGTTATGTTTCTTGCAAACAGAAAGCAACGTTGCCATAGTTCACGATATCGTTTTGTACCAAAATGTTCTTTTTAAATATACAGGATTCTAACAAGGAAAATATCCCGGCTCATCCCTCTGGATCCCAGAATTGGTGATACTCATTGATAGTCCTTAGGGTAAGAAGAACCTGTGTAGGTATTATAGCCGTCTCGTTTATACAGGGTGCCCAGAAAGTATACGTTTATAAGTCTCCGAACATGGTCTACCAGTTTAATAACAGTCATATAAAACAAAAACTAATCGAAAAATTCCAATCAAATGTCCCAACACATAATACAGGAGAGAGGGGTAAATTATTAGTGTATATCGCCAGAATAGTAGCAGCCATCTTGGATTTAGGTTGAAAGTTTTAAATGGAAGAGTTGATATGACATATTGTTCTAGGCTACCTCGTTCCGAGAAATTTAAATGTGGAGTAACTTTTCTACTTACGTTTATTTGTTTAGGAATAGGAACTCAGAAATTTGGGATTGGCTTGTACAACATGTTCTCAATGTTTGGGCCATGACTGACTCCTTTGAATCAGGGAATTGGTGATATTCATGGATAGCCCCGTAGGGTAAGAATAATTTTGTCTGATACCATAGGCATCTCTTTTATTCAGAGTACGTACATATATCATCAACAACCTAATAGCGTGTCAAATATATTTATAAACTTCAAGTCAAATCCAAGGCCAGACTTAAGTTTGCTACCATGCTGGTCATATGCGCTAACTCTCTCCTATATCATGTGATGGGACATCGAATTGCTGTTTACTAATTCGCTTTTGTTTTCTATGGCTATTTTCACACTGATGGACGACTTTTCTTGAAATACACACCTTCATTTTTCTGTACACGCTATGAAAATGGGACGCCTATGATTCCTGCCTAGGTTTTTCTTATCCTAAGGTCTACCCACAGGTGTCGCCAATTTTCGAACCCAGAGGGGTCACTACATTGAGAACATGCAGCATGTAAGGACGCCAAATCTCAAATTTCAAGGTCACTACTTTCTAAGCAAATGATCTTTGGTTAAAAAAGATGACTTCGCATTTAATTTTCTCGGAACAAGATAGCCTAAAACGAATGTTACATAGCTTTATTTTTATTTAAATTTTACAACTTAAATCCAAGAACCTTGGCTTTTACGATAGACATCATGCTTGTGATACGCACTAACAAGTAATGACTCTCTCCTGTAACAGGCGTCTGGACGTTAATTTACTATTTACTTGTTTCTTATTCTATGCAGGCATTACCCACTGTGATGTGCCATATTTGTGGACTTATGCATCTACACTTTCTGTACGCCCTGCATAGATGGAACGCTTATGCTGTCTAGGTTCTTCTTACCCGAACGGCAATCAATTTCTGGATACAAAATAAAATACAGAAAATATTGAAAATATAAAGGGAACCAAGAAAGTTTTGTCGCTTTTTGTGGAGGTCTGTGTTCAATTGGCCCTCACACCGTGAGTTGAATGCGAAATGAGATCAGGCGAAGGTCAGTTGTTGGTGTGCGTATAGCCAACATACTACCTGGTTGTGGCAGTTCAGTTATACCGTGAACGTGCTGAAGGTCAGAGTGAATATGGGACCTCCACAGAGCGTCATAAGGGCGTGTATGATGTACGAGTTCAAACTGGGGTCAAACGCAGCTGCAGCGGGGCGGAAGATATGCCAGGCCTTTGGTGAGGGTGTCGTGACTACGCAGACAATGTAGTGGTGGTTTAAGAAATTTAAGGACGGTGCCGAAACACTCGAAGACGCACCACGTGCAGGATGACCAACATAGGTACCAAATGAAGATCTTCAGGCAGCAATTGAGGCGAACTGTGGCCAGACATGTGAGTAAATGGGACTACAATTCAGTGTGAGTGGAGAAACCATTCGGCAGCACCTCCATCAACTTGTAAAGCACTACAAGTTGGGTCGATGGGTCCCACATGATTTGACTACGGGGCAGAAGACAACGCGAGCAGATACCTCTGTTTCTTTGTTGTCTCGTCTGAGGAAGGAGCCATTTCTGGAGAGAGTGTTGACATGTGATGAGAAGTGGGTCCTGTAGGAAGCTCCACGGCGCCGTCATCATTGGTTAGCATCCCATGGACCGGTTCCAAAACAGCCAAAACCAGCACTGTACCAGAAGAAGGTCCTGTGTGTTTGGTGGACTGCTCGTGGCATCGTGCATCGGAAACTGCTACCAGCTGGTCAGAGCATCAATGAAACTGTGTACTGTCAGCAGTTGAGCCGTGTTCAAGAAAAACTCTGGAGCCAGCACTTCTGAATCGCAAAGGGGTCCTCCTGTTACAGAACAACGCTAAGCCCCACGTGGCTAGAATGACCCGGGAAACCATTCTACGCCTTGGATGGAAAACACTATTGCATCCGCTATACTCCCCGGACATTGCATCGTCCGATTTTCATCTGTTCCATTCCTTGGACCATCACCTTAGAGGACGCCAGTTCAAATCCCTAGTAGAGGTGCCAAATGCACTTGATACCTTCTTCGCTTCACGGACCACCAAGTTCTACAGCGATGGAATCCATGGCCTTTCAGAATGTTGGCAGAAGGTCCTCAATGCTGATGAGGACTATTTTTTTCTTTCAGGTACGTCTTAGGTGACATATCGATGTTCGAAGGTGGTGGGTGAAAAAGCGACAGAACTTTCTTGCTTACCTTTATAAATTCACAAAATATGAAAAAAAATAAATAAATAGGGAACAGTGGCAAGATTTAGGGACGAATCGTAACCTGAAGTGATTGATGTTATAGTTCTGTCTGTCTGCCCGATACGCGAATCAACACTATTGTACCCATTAAACTGATTCGTAGCCGATCTAGTTCTTAACATTTGGTTATATCGTTAAAACCAGTTTGAACCAATTCCCTATAGCGACTAACAAAGAAAACTTAATTCGTTCATTCATTTCCTTCAATTTCTGAGGTTGACAGCATATTTGATAGCTCAATAATTTTCATGCATAGAGTGAACAAATAGGGTAAAGGGAATTTGGTTTCTTTATCAGGTAGATACACAACTTACTTTCGTTTTATTCGCCCTTCAGACTTCTGTAGCATGTAGAAAAAATGTTTTTTTTTTTTTTTTTTTTTTGCGATTTGTTTTTGAGACGACTACTATAGAAGTATGATGTGCATTTTAAGATAGATGTGTCTACTGTCACAGTGTTTCTTCCAAATATATCAGGTGAGGCTCATGGCGCTGAATGCCTGCTCTACGTTAGCTGAACTAACTGTTATTGTATGAATGATTTTGTGTGGTAAGAGAAAAACTTCCATTTCCAACACTCATACACATAGTCCATAAAATCATTGATGGAAGTATCAAACTTGATCACTTTACTCAAAGGTGAAAGCTTAGCTTCTCCGTCTAAGACGTAATAGTCATGCCAGAAGGCCAGGTTGTAATTATCTCCAGTTTGAAATTTACTTTAAATGGTTGGCGAACCAACCAAGTTGTTAACAACCGGTTTCGGGTAAACAGTCTGAATATCACCACTGTGGTAGGTAAGCTTTCCAATAGGCATCAATCTTCAATCTTGTAACGGACTTACAACACAGGAGAGTACATTGAAACAAAATATTGGTGCCTCTAAAATCACATTGAAATACAATTACCTCTTGAGCTGCATTACACTCAATCAAGAAAGTATTATAGAGAGGAGCGCTCAGTATTAAATATGTATGGAAAGTATAAAATAAGATATTACTCCCGTAAAAAAATAAAGATAACGAGCTCCATACCGGAGGGTCTTAATGTTCACTTCTTAATTTTAGTTAATAGGTTTCCGTTTCCGTAAAATATAAATTGATCTCCAAGAATGTTACAATTTTTCAAAACGTAATGATAATAAAGGCTTCTTATATTGTCGTTAAGTATAAACAAAATGTTTTCTTTGTACTGCATATTCCTTCTTTCAACGCAACAGTTTTGTTTATTAAACATACGCGGTTTCTTTGTTTTCTAGGTGGCGTGCAAATTGTAATTATAAACAGAGGTAAGTACTCCAATAAAATGCTTTAAATTGTAACATTGCACTAGTTAAGTTGGTAGAATCTTGACTTCGGATTTGGAAGGTCTTTCAAAGGATCCTAGCGGTTGGCCATTATAATTAAGAGTTTCCAGTGATTTTCTCAGTCACACCAATCGAATGCCAAGATCTTACCTTCTAACTAGGCCCTGGTTGGCTTGTTTCCTATATCGTCTTCCTGACGCTTTCCCGATTACATGATCTAAACTTGTCCAAAAGGTTATGAATAATATTCAAAAAAATTCAAAGTAATATTGAGCTTACATGACTTTAATCAGAAGCATCTCTACGTAAAATTAATGCATTATCCTTGCTATTATGACTGCCAGTTAAATAAACTATATAATAGCTAAGCGACAGTATTTATATTTCATTTTCATCACTATTTATGCTTATACTTCTTTGCCACTTTCATATTTCATGTCTTTTACAAAGTCTTAAGACAAGAGATCTTAAACTCATATGAATGTTGATTTTTCAAACAAATCCAGTTTAGGTTAACAGTTAACGATGGAATGAAGAAAGTACTCTTTGAGGTATTGTAACGTACCATCTCGACATTCGTCTGTGTTCATTGAAATAAAACTCAATGTGAATTCAAGGCAACCAGGACTTTAATCTTACTTCTCCCAAATATGAGGCGAGCTTTTATAATGTATCATCATCGAAGATCATATACTTGTAGTTTTTATATATTTATTTCTTTCGCAATCATGGTTGATTTAAAACATATACAATATAGCCTTTCTGTCGTCTTAAAAAATTGAATATGTTGTAATTTTAGTAACTTGAAAGAATTTTCAACTGAAAATTACACTTCAGTTCCAAAGAGATGATGTGAACTTCACCAATTTGTTTGTGTTTAATCAAGTTTCTTAAAGGCTGTCTCATTTACCGTTTATGTTAATTGAATATAATGTACACGCTTTGTTTTCAATTCCCAACTATGAGGATTAAAATCTCTAAACATTTGAATGTAAAGGTATTCAAACCAGGTATTTCTTGATATAAGTTTATTGTATATGGAAACATGATACTTTAAAGAAAATATTATGTGTGTGCATACAAATGAGAAGAGATCAGTCAGTTGAAGACTGTTAACTTCCAGAAAATCTAAAAACACATAGATGGATTGTAAGCTAGTATTTTTTTGTTTTCTCATGCCATGGCTATCTTCGAGGTCTAAACAAAGAACTGTAGAAATATCAAAGTGCTATATAAACTGGATCACATTCTAATATTTGTTTATACATAACACAAACGGGTTTTCTTTGAACTGCGTAAGGCTTGCATTGCAAAAACACCCTTCTGTCGTCTGGGACAGACACCCTTCTGTCGTCCTCTTATTGGGACAGATTTGTCAGCCTTTAACCTCTCAATAGCGCGCATGAATGAGTTGTCTCTGCTACATGTATATCTATCATGACGTAGGAGGATATAAACGTAAAGGCAGTGAGGTTCTCTAAGTTGTTTATCTAGAAGTAATCCAAAGAAGAAATCGTGCCTCACCTATGGTTACTGTAAGGAGATGAGACAGTGAAGGGACATTGTATCAGCCCTAAACCCAGATTTCAACAAAGATTATGTTTTTATTAGTACATTAGAGCAGTTTGGCTCACAGAACCAATTTTTCTTTTAAACAACACATATTACGCATCTATTATACCATATCTGTAGTTTATTATTACTTACCTGGGAAAAGAAAATATTCTTAAACATGAACATATTGCCACCATCATAAGTGCCAAGTAGATTAATAGTTTTTGCAATTACATGCCTCCCACCAGGCGCGTTCCCAGGTGGCGGATAGAGGAATGACGAGCCGATACGGTATCGAAAATATTCCAAGGCGGACCAGAACCAGTACTGCTGCCTTGCAGTTAGTAGAGGGATCTACAAAGACTAGGGGAGGAAACCCCGAACAAAAATATCATGGTGAAGGGAAGGAGCTCTACCATTACTATCCTGAGGCTAAAGATGAATTATATCCGCAAGGCTCAGAGATGAACACGGAACATCTTTAATGTTTCTATTTACTGCGAGGTGATAGAGCTGACAACTCTACACAGATAAACAATGTTAAGAAATAGTAACAAATGGTTCTATGGATTCTCCTGGCGTATTTTGCCCTGGATAGAATGTAATGGCGAACGTTTGTTTCTGCGGTGATGAACTTGCTATTACGTAAGCCATAGAGTGAGTTAGAGTTTTTAAGGGCCGTACTGTAAAAGCACGTTTTCACACTTTGCATGTTTCAAATCGTTTTGAAATTATATTTTCCATTATTATTGCTATAGAAACACTTTAACACCAATAATAATAATACACTGAAGTGGTTCTTTTTCATATGCACCTCCACATATTTAACTTAAGAAAGAAACTTTAGTTGACAATTTTAAAGTCATATTGCAAGTAACGGAATTCTATAAATGAGTTATAATATTAGGTACATGAAAGAGAATTTACTTATTGCATATGAAAGAGAACTTAGTGTGTTAACTTTGATTTTTCCTACTATATCTGAATCTTGTTAGCATTGATTCAAATACTTTTAGAGGAGACAGGAAATCACTTACAAAGTATCTGATTGGTTTAGGATTAGTTTGTGATTGCTTCCAACGAAAACTCTGCAATCATAATCTTAATTCTTTTGTCTTCTTTATCATTATAACCAGGTTCCTGTCCATGTGGTTGCCATTGCGATGGGGATAAAGAGAAAGGCAGTAAGTAGAAGTTCAAATTTATGTAAACAGTTTTCACTATATTAAAGTATATATATACACTTTATATATAATGAGCGTAATGATCTAAGCGTAATGATCTAAAACAATTCTGCATTATAGTTTTCCAATTACTTTAAGTTTACTTTACACCAAGAATAATAACTCAACTGACGGATATGAAGAGGACGGGCTTATAGGAAGGTTCAAATGTTTTTCAAGGTTATGTGCAATATAGTTTCACTTTTCATTTTAAAGATGAAGTTACTGTATTGTTTGCAAACATCACAGTCCCCCTAATGTTAAAATTGGGAAAGTACCTTCATATATCCTGTTATGTTTTAGATAAATGTTTTGCAGACGTTGGAAGTTATCCTTAAAAAGCACTGAGAAATTTCTTTTGCATTATTGAATGTTTCAGTATGTTTTTCGGCAGCAGGAAGCACATACTCAGAAGGAAACGATTTCTTATCGCAATGAAACATGGTATTCTGATCAAGCCACTTGACCACTTATTTTAGCAGAAATGAGAAATATTCTCAGTTAATGGATATTTAGATCCATAATTGACGTATAGAAACAGTGATTAAAACAGCGTAAGTAGGAGGTGTAACTTAGGTTATGTTTCTGGGGTTCGAGCAACATATGTTGGACCCTCTATACTGTTCTGATCTAATATTTTCCTATGACTGACAATTTAGTTCAGTCGGTGTAACAGTCCGGTTCGGCTGTTATCCTCGATACCGCAGTGGGCAGGCAGGAAGGACACACTGACGAGAATGAGAAGTGATGGAGCTGGCAAGGTATGAGACCACGTTTTCTGAGTTCCGTTCCTCCCGAAGAGAAACGGTCGCCCAGGGAGGTTATCCCTCAAGGAGGGGACCAAGATATATGAGGTACTGGTTCCGAGCTTGCGAAGAGAATCGGTCGCCCGCGGTCCACCGGTTGTGGAAAGGTAGTATGAGTTACTGGTTCCAGACCCACGAAGAGATATGGTCGCCCGCGCCCCACTGGTTATAGGATGTTCAGGAGTGTATGTTCCGTGTCTCTAAGCGAGTAACGGTCGCCTACAGTTATGTTTTAGGAGATGTGGGGAGGACAAGGGAACAACGACGGTCCGACCAACTAATAGTCGGGGAATGGTCGGCGTGATTCATAAGTGGCGTTTGGTCGCCGGGCCGTTTTCCGGGCCACCGTCGGTGTCGGTATAGAGGCATAACACCGCTGGAAACCTGCCCGTCGACGTCGGCTTCTCGTCGGTATTTTTTAAAACCCGACGTCGGCCCGTCCGTCGGCTTGCTTGCTCGTCGCCCCAACTTCTCCGACGAAATGCCGGCGTCTCCTAGTTTGCTGGGGCAGTTTTGGAGTTTAGTATTTAGGCAACGAAAATCTTTAATTAGCTGAGTGAGTGGTAGCATTGTCGCAAAATGGAACAAGAACGCTACAATTACATTACATGGAATAGTTGCACACCAACGGTTAACTATAGGCCTTGATGTAGTAAATAGTATCACAAGCGTAAAAAGTTTAAGGTTGTCTGTTACACTTTGTCGACTCTCTACAGTAGCTGGCTTCGAAGGAAAGGAGAGACTTATACATCTGATATCATGTTATATAAGCAGATAATTTAATAAGTTTTTTTTCTCGATATTTCACAATTTTGGATAGGTTGGTGTTATGTTAATTCGATCTAATATTTTACCATGCTACTTAATTGACCTGACTCAGAGTTGTCTAAAAGTCTTAAATAAATTCTAAATCAGGTACCAGAATTTGAAAGCTGCTTTGCATTTAACATCACTACTTAATTCACTATCCTGGTTTAATTATGTTTTTTTATGTTCAACATATTTCGTGAGTGAACATGTTAAAAATCATGAGTACAAGGGTAAATTCTCTTGTAGCTAATGATGTGTTTAAAATGCCATTCTAAAACTTTATACAAATGCATGTTGATAAACACGTGCATAAAGTTAAATAACTATCTGCTAATGCTGCTAGTTACAATATTTAATTATTTATTCAATTTGCTTTACATACGTCTTCCACATTTGCAAAAAACGAGTATCAAAATTTTAATACGCACATGTTTAACTGTGAAGGAATTTATTTTTTAATCAATCATACATCTCAGTAGGCATGACTTTTAGGCAGCTTTAGTTCAGGCCGTATGGATGATATGGGATGATTAGTGGACTGAAGAAACTGAGAGGAAACGGGAGAACCACGAGAAAACCCACGCACATGATGTTTGTCCACCACAAAGTTCACATGGCACGAGCAGGGATCGACATGACAACCCTAAGCACCAGAGGTGAGCGCTCTACCATTAAACCACCGCGGCCCCCAGGCATATGATGAGAACAGCTGCAAATTTGTTATGGTCTGATTTGTTGGATTGTTGGTCAGCACACACCTTTCACAATCTGCATTTGAAACCGGAATCCAGATGTCTTTCAGTGCACTTTTTAGACCCAATTTTATGTTTGTAGGCTATGTAGTTTTTAAGGCTTTTATCATTTTTCGTTGAAAGGAAATCTTTTTAAAGCCCCCTTAAAGTGAAAATTTCCAAAATTATTACTTTTATTCTTATAACAACAGTATTGGAACACACCTCTTACCTTTTGAGATAGATTGTAGTAGTTGACCATCATTTAAAATATTTTTCTGTTAATTTTCCTTGCTACAGTGTATTTAACACATGAATAAGCAAAATACATTACAAAGTACATTTTACAAAGTAAAAATACAAATTATCTCACCTTTCCATCACTCGTTTCTTTCACTGCTTCTGTTATTGGTCGCTGCTTTTTCTTTTTCTTTTCTTGCAGCCCTCAACATGTCCAATGCTTCTTGCATTTCTTTACTGTGTCTGAAGACTTCTATTCTCTTACTACGGTATGTGCAGGCTCTTTCCGATAACATATTAAGTAGCATGATATTTCATGTTTTCCACTTATTTGCTAAGCTTTTGACCGCGAATACTGCCAAACGCACACAATGAATAATCTTGTTATAGTCTTTTCTTATCTTGTCTTCTTTGCTAAATGGTAAACCAAGTTTGCAAATTTGCTGCCATCAATGTTGTCTAATTTTATTTAAGATATTCTCTGTGCTACTTGAATCCGATGATAATTTTTTGTAGTATAATTATATATATTTTCCGATTGATTAGAATAATTTCTGAGTAGTACTCAAAATTCGTGGACGGAAACAAGTTGTACACATTTCACAAGTATTTCGTGAGTTAGAAAGAACATTTTGTAAATTGATAACAAACTTCTATCTACTCGATGCGATGTCTTGGGCCTTTACAATTTTCGTGCGTCGCCAAATTCTATTGTATCTACTCATGACCATAGGGTCATTAATTTTAATTCAATTGTAAAACAGCTTTTGACACCAGACTAGTTCTGTATAGTGGGTTGTTAAAACAGAAAAAAGAGATACATTTATCTTATTATATTATATAAACCACACATATAGATTAATTCCCCACGGAGTCATCCTTTAAATTTAGGTTCGTGCAAGTAGTAAGTGAGTTTGTAAGAGAGATTCCGTTTAGAACTTAGCCATAATTTTCCATCAGTACCCATTTACTCATTGTTGACAAAACACCTAGAAATTTCTGGAACTGAATATACAAGCCGTAAATTGTGGAGCAAGGTTTTGTTGTGAGTTGATTTGCAAATATCGCGAAGAAATTCTTCCGTTATAACAGTTGGTTGCCCTCATCCATTTCATTGCACACGCTCATTCATTTATATCGGTACTTTCTACAGCACGTTTTAACACACTCATTATACAAATGTTGAACCATACTCGTAAGAGAAATCAGAACTAAACGACAGGTAAACGTGGAATGTTTCACATTTGTTTCCACCAGTAACAACTTATATAAATACTGATGTACTGACAGTTGATAGTTACTTGTTTCTTTAAGTTCTTATGGTTTACAATGGAGGACGGAGTACCGTTATTAGTACCGTTGTGCTATTTGTTGCTGATATGTCTATCTTATGTAGTTTCATCATTTATTTTTTCATTTTAGTTAAATACTGTAACTCAATCTCTGAAACTTAATGAAGAGAAAATAAACAGTTATTAAGTGGCATATTACTTCTCTTGAAGGGAATATATTATTGTTGGATATAAAAGTTATATATCTTTTATATACCCTGTAAACTTGCGTTCCTTCTTCCCTCCACTCCACTTTTCAATGATCTGTTAAGCTTTCTCTTTCCTTACAGATGAAAGAAAAACTTAATACACAATCTACTGCAGTGGATGGTGTTACGTTTTAATGCTCTATGAGACTCTATCGGTTCTCTGATGAATTTCAGTAAGAATGTTACCCTAATTTAATCAAATAAAGTCTGGCAGTTGGTATTTAAGAGTTGTCAGTATCAGTTGCAGTGCACATGTTTCCTTTTTCGTAACTGAATAAGACTCAAAGAATAACGTAGCAATGTTGCGAAGTAGCATACGTACGTAATATCCTAATTGTCATACATTAATGGAAACGAGGTTCATTTGATTGACCTAAATTTGTCTTGATATTCGTGTTTAACTCTGCCTTCCATAGCACTTACTAATTTGTTGATAGGAGTTTGAGGTCTACTTAGTTTATCCCGTCCATTGTTTCATGAACATACATGACTATGATTAAAATTTTATTAACATTTTATACTCTAAACTAATATTAATTTTTATTGTTACTTTATTAGTTTATATATTGATATATTACGTTATTAGTTTATATATTATTTATTACTTTATGTATTTTATTATCCTTGCATTTTATTGGAATTTATAGGCTGAAAAAATCTTTCTAAGATAAATGTTTTATTAGTCAGTTATGTTTATAATTCTGTTGGTCGCGCTAGATCACGAAGCTTTTAGAGACGAAACTCAGCGTAGAACTTAATTTTTCGTTTGAAATAAAGTATGTTGTTACCTTTCTCGTTTTTGAGAAACAATTCAACGCAGGTTAATTTATATCATCCGTCGTAAGAGTTTGAAACCGATTAATGACCTTTTGTTTTGATCTTAATATTTTTCAGTTGATATAACCGTCATTGGAAAATCTGCAGGTGGTGGAACGTGTGGGTTTCCAGAGGAAGAAAACAAATGTAAGTATAACGTTATCTTAACTTAATAATATTTCAATATGTACAAAGAAGAACCGAACTCCATGTTTAGACCATTTTCAGATAGTTGATGATTTCTGAATCTTGAGCTGAATCACTGTTTACGTCATTACAAGGAACTCGCTGCATCACTAGTAAAATGCGCCAACAGTGAATATTTCAGTTTTGCTAGAATTCTGATGTGAAGCTATTAGCTTGCGTTTCTCCTATATGTACTTCTGACTGATGGTTTCTTCACCCTGGTTCTACTCCATTCGTATGTCTCCTATAGAAGATTGGTTACCTCTTAAGCAGTTACATTATCCTTAATTATTTACAAGGTAATACAATTCAGATTTTCAAGTGCACATATATTAATTTATTCATTCAGTTGAGGAACCTAATATTTCATCTCTTGCTGTGTAAAAGAAAGTATTATCTATGAGTTTGTTGTTCTTTTACTCCGCTTTTCTAACATTAGGTTTTAGTTATTGTATGTAAGTATTATCTGTAAAATGTTTGTTTTCAATATAAAAGATTCTCATTTTCAAAACGTTCTTAATACAACATAAGAACAAGTCTTTGTCAGCTACTCTTAAGTATCCTGCAAAAGACATGTAAGATTCATGTGGCCGAGTTTCTTATAGGTAAAAGTGTATACTATATTCAACTTCAACAAGGAATATCATATAGCTGAATAATACACTACGCTCATTGTGAGCAATAGGTTTACTTCTAATAGTAGTCAGACAACGCAAACGAACACTTGAAATATTCCCAATATCATAACTTCAGTAGTTTGAAATTTAATCATTTATAACAATCCATGAAGGTACAAATAATATTCTATATTATCTTATATTGTCAAATATGAAACTAAATCTATCTCAATGTTCTCACTTAGCAACGTCGTCCATAATCGAAATTCAATCAACAAGTGCTTGGAAAAAACATAACAATTAGCTATGTTTTTTTCTTCACAGGCACACACTACTCACATACTAACAAACAATAATGTTTAATCTAATTCCCATTATATGTGTTACATTTTAGATTATGTTTGTCGGTGTTCCATAAGAAAACTACTAGTAGTTTTATAATAGGGTGAGTATAGTGTTAGTATTCGGTCTTACAAAGTGCTCAAAGTAGAAAGTATTGCTTGTATTGTTTTTGATAAGGCACTCCTAATAAAGCTACATTGTGTGTTTTCCAAATTGATTTTTGGTCTGATTTAGTCCATTGTATTATATCACTCTATTATATTTTGAAATCTTGTGATATTTCTGAAATGAAGTTTATTCAAATAAATTAACATAAATTTTATACCCACGGATTGGAGCAAAACTGTTTTGTTCCAATATGTAATAAGTATTAGTACTAAGTGTATGATATTAAAATAATATATTGATTTACTTTGTTTTTTTTCTGTATGTAATATTTGTTCGTTCTACCATCGTTACATTCATTTAGCTCTCAATTTCTTCAAAGAAATCCAATATGAAAATCTCTTTTATAGTTTAAAATTAGCATTGAATTGGTAGATTTGCTGCTTAGAAAGGAAAATCTTTCCAGACACCAAGACCAAAAACGGGTGTGAGTCAACAACGTTTTCGTGATTGACTAAGACAACAAATAGGCATTTTTTTTAGTCTTTCCTAAACAAGAGCAGATATTACATTTTGTTTTATAAGAATCTGTATTTAATTCAGTTCTAGAGACTTGGCAATTTAATGCTAAAAAATTCACATGTTATTCAAAGCCAATATTGACAGAAAATTCAATTCAACAAATTTAATCGAAGTATACAGTGCTATAACTTCAAGACTAAACGCCTAATGTAATTGTCTTGTTACTAAGCATTTGTTACTAAGCAGTATAATGTTATTATTATTTCTGGCTTAAGGGTCAGAAGTTAGTTTCAGTTGTTTATCGAGATAATATAATCTAAATATAGAATTAAATATTTAGTGTAAAATTGAACGCATTTTTAAAACTTTATGCCTCAGTTTGTTGCAAAAATTTTTCTTCACTTCCGCCAACATTAAAAGGACAGCTTTATGATTGCATTTCTGCACATGAAGAAGTAAAACGGGCAATATTTCACAGAAGTGCAAATGTGTTTAGTAGTGCCCTAATAGTTAAGGTCAGATTCGCTCCATTCAGTTAGCAGTCATACATATGTATGTAGGGGACCAAAAATTCTATTATTCAAGTCATTTGCTTTCTGGAGTGGGAGTGCTTAGTCCTATAACAAGATAATATTATTTAGGACTAATTTCACTACAAGTACGAACTCCGGAAGACAAACGTTTCATGTATTATTGTATAATTATTGCCAAACTCACACTGAATATTCAACACATAAGTTTGATCATTCTTAAGATTATCATAGCTTTCGAATCACTGATTATCTATTTCGGAATGAAGATAAGAACACAATGTCGGTGAACTTGTTTCCAAATGAACTATAAAGGCATCTGATGTATTATATAAATCCAGATATACCACAATTTACTTTGTTCTCCCATACTTAATACTACTTCCTTTACTAATATTATTCTACCAACACCTTTATCGTCATATTCCTTTAATACGTTTAGTTGGTATATCTCCACGATTGTAGGTTCGTCAAAGGAAATTTGAGTCTGGATAGTCCTTTCTTATTTTGTATTGAATGAACAAGTGTTTTCCAAATGTCTATCAGTTGTTAAGAAATTAGACCTGGAAAATCCTTTCGAGGTATTAAGACTATCATGGTCGTCATTGAAGGTAACACTGTTAGACTGTTAAATTGAAATAGGGCCTCAGACCACATGTTTTAACTCCATGTGACCGGAAAATACTATACTGTAATGTTTTTGTATTGGTCATATTCTTAAACATTTAGAAGTTATTAAATGCAGTAAGGACACTTGCCTATTTTGGGATTCTCACTTAAGTGTACCTTATGCCTGAAGGTTTGCGTTTTGTTCTGAATATTTAAACCTCATGATTGGAATATTCAAAACATTTGTACGTTAACTTAAAAGGCTACTACTCCAAAAATGTAGTGGATTTTCAATACATGATTTAGTTTCAACATTTGGTAAACGTTTTACAAATACCCTATAAAGTCATCGGTGGTGAAATGCCCACTTTTTAATATTTTTCTTATTTATGACTATGAATGGAATTCTAAAGGAAGAAAGTGCATACCAAGTGCGAGATGCTTCTTTCAGTATTTCTACCTGGACGCTAGATTATATAGTATTATATACTGTAGGAGATACACTGATGTTTGTAAAGTAAGAGCGATATGGGTATAGTACCCCACCATCGGGGTAAAACGCCCACCGTCGTGGCGTAATATTCCCATGCATACGAGCACTATACTAAACAAGGTGGAAGGTCATAGCAATGGAAATGATGTTACGATAGAAGCTAGTCTACAGGAAATTATATTACGATACAAGTCACAAAAACTAGCCTATAAAGCATGGAAATGAACTGAATGTACATGTTTCTCCTCTTCTAAGACAGGGACAATTAAACAGCTTTAAAGCGTTTTATCGTGTTTGCTAGAACGGGAATATGTACGGTTAAAGGCTCACCGGTCTTTAACCCTAGTGGGCAAATCACCCCGAAATCAAATACAATAGTTTCAGTTCATTCAACTTCCAACACTGTATGACATGGCGTCTACCCGCTATTGCATCAGAACAACAGAACCCTACTTTGTGCAACGCACATTCATTAGATTCAGCAGCAGTGTAATCATTCTGTCTCCCTAAATTCGACATGTTCAAAAAACATTACAAGTAAAAATTATGTACTTAGCACATTTAAATTAGCCTGAATGTCTTCAATTTCTTCACACTTTTTTTGTGTCACCTTCGTCTTCCATATAGTTGCGCCTTCACTCAATCGTATCGCTGTTGCCACCTCGTATTTCCTTCCGTGTTTTTTGGGGGGTGGGCATTTTACCTCACTGGGCATTTCACCCCTACTTACTCTATATTTAGTGTATTCCTTTGAAAATTTTGCGAGAAATTGCGTTTGGAACTCTCAAGTATTATAAAGTGAAGCTAGGAACGTGAGGTAATATGTTTAATTATTTAACGTTATGAGCACTCGGACTGCCATCATTAGTATAAAGGAACTCATGGATAGTAGAGTACACCTAGCCTGCTATAACGAAATCATTAATCATTCTGTTTTTTCACAAATTTACTCTCGGATTTGACAGCTCGCTGATTGTTTTTGAGACACAAAAACGTATTACGTAATTAAAATCCTATCCCTTTACCTCCTTTGGAAGAGAGAAACGCATTGGTCCTGAAATCTTGTTTCATCTTGTCGGAAAAAGAAGAACAGCAAATTAATAAGTTTTGAAAAAAAAAATAGTTACCTTTTTTCTTCACGACCCTTTCTTTACCAGACAATACAAGAAGATCTAATCAACTCAGAGCCTAGAGGCCAACGCCAAGAAAAAAAAAGAACAGATGCCTGAATTTATTTATCCAGCTTGGCTGTGGGAATTAGTATTGGATTTGTTTAAGTACTGAACAGTACAGTATTGTAACAAGGCGTGTGTATTTTTTTGTACGAATTAAGGAGACAATTTGTCGGTAAGTAAAGAACATGGATTTATCATAGAAAACAGTTTTAGAATAATCATTCAATCAACGTGTTTTAAGAAACATACTTTTGTATTTGTTACGCGAAATGAACTGATTTTTCATCTACGCAGCTACGTCAATCAATTGAGAATATAATATTTTATTATTATTAAAATCTTAAGTTAACTTAATGTTTACTTTGCCCCATCACGATTTGGCTTTTTGTATGTAGATAAAATGCATACCAAGGCTTTAACCGGGACTGGAACATGGGATGTTAGACTCAATGGACTATTGGCACATACCGTTTGGCCGATAAAATGTTAATTTATAGAACGTCAAGAAAATTACAGCCACATTTTGTATTTATGCATGTTGATTTTGTACGTAAAGAAACGTGAAGTTACTACCTCTGTATTTGTTTGTTGAAACTAAGAAATATCACAGGGTGGAAATTGCCCAGAACTTATGTCAACTTATTATTGCAGTATTTTCATGGTGGGACTGAGGGAAAATAAGAAAAACGCAGATAGTCAATTATATGGTGTTGTTGTTTTTTTTTATTTTGGGTAAGGTAGGATTTTAAAAAAAGGGAACCGCCCTGGACTTATATGAAATTAATACGGTGGTATTTGCATGGTCGGACTGAGGGAAACTAAGAAAAATGCAATTAGTAAATTACGTGTTTTTTGTTACTTTGGCTAGAGCAAAAATTTAGGAAAAAGTTTGGGAGTGTAGAACTAATATTAAAGTGCACATTTCTGTATTTGCCTGGTGGGACTGAGGAAAATATTTAAAAAATGATTGAATGAATTACCTATTTTAGCTTATTTTTTGTAAATAAAACTCTACGAATATATTTTAACCGTAAATTAATTACAATGTTTTTTTCTGTTTATTTTAAGATCTGTGAATCACACTGAAAATAGGACGACAATAAGGACAAAAATAACGTCGTTGGAAACATATGGTAAGACCAAGTATTTTGTTTCTGTTGATTTTAAAAGGATGAAACATACACACGTTAAAGGGTAGCAAACACCTTGTGGCAAATAAACGTACGTTATTTAGAAAAGAAAGATTTTGTTTAAGCATGGCTAAAATTAAAAGCATGAGGGCGCTCAATATTATGTGATACACCCTTGATACAAAATACGTAGGGGACCACGCTGGCTCAGTTGGTAGAGCACTTACCTTCGATGCTAGGGGTTGTCGGATGGATGCCTGCTGATGCCACTTGGCGTTGTGGTGAACAAACACTGTAAGGGTAGATTTTGTTGGGGTGCTTCCGTTTTGTTGCACTTTGTTTATTGCGCCAATTTATTTCAATATTATCCATACGGCCTGAGCCATAGTTACCTAAAGGCCTTAAAATAAATTTAAACAGAATACGTAACGTAGTTGGCGTTGACTGCGAGTACTTAAAGATAATTTTGTTTTATGAATTACTATTTTAAAAAAGAAAGAAATATTTTGTTTATGCATGACAAGAAAGAAAAGCATGTAGGGGCGCAGTAAGTACATTTTCAAAGACACTTGTTACAGAATACATAATCTAGATGGCCAGGACTGCAACCATTTAAAGACAATTTTGTTTTATGAATTACTATTTTAAAAAAAGAAAGAATTTTTATGCACGACAAGAAAGAAACGCATGTTGCGCGCTGAACACAATTTTTTCTGCTTTATGTGAGCGAAAATTACAACATTTGGTAGAATGGTATATTTTAATGTATAGATTACGCAAATATTTTAAATAATTGAAAAATCGCCTTTTTAGAACAAAGATTGCCGCCAAAAACCATTTTCCACATTATTCAAGGTAGAAACCTGAAATTTGATACACAGATATAATTTGACGAGTATATTACGCAAATATTTTAAATAATTGAA
>JAGDQP010004319.1:52559-86118 GCA_022664845.1 Lepisma saccharinum
TGATAATTTACTTAAAGTAACTCAATTGAATAAACAATTAGAAGCAGAACTTAATTCTGGCAATGATGATGATGGTGAACCTGAACTTGTAGCTGACGATCCCATTGATGAAGACGATGCAACAGGTAGTGGTGATCCTCGTATGTTGCATTATGATTACACACGCGATCGTGTCTATATTAAACACAGACGATCTCGAAAACGACATTATGTCATTGGAATGACACCTGCATTACAAAATCTTCTTGGGTTTAGTAATGATCCAACCGTGGAGAATCACAGCATACACTATTTTCCACATAGTCGACGTAAACGCCCATTGATTGTTACCATTCCTGCACCATTTCCATGCAATTTAAATTATAATATCCCTTCCGAAATTAATGTTTGTCTTGATGTGGTCAAGACTCAGCCTGCCATTGGAAAATTACTTTGAAAAATAAGTGTGCACGAGTATCAGTACGGTGAAATCAAATCCTATATGTTTCAACGGCCTCAGTATATGAAAGTGGAAAAACCATATTTTGATACTTTACACGTAGACTTAAAAGATGAACGAGGACAAAAATTGCCATTTCAATTTGGAACGTCAAGCATTACACTTCATTTTAAACAGAAAGCATGATTTCCGAAAGTACTGATAATAATTTTTACATTACTCTAAGTTCAAATTCAAGTACACAAACTTATACAAACAATATACCAACACATTTTCGTAATATTCTTAATCATCGTATTCAATTGAATGATCCTTCGTGGAGGGTTGGACTTAGTGAAATTCATATTCCACTCACATGTCAGAATGTTCTTGATGGAGAAAATATCTTTTGGTTCGATTTAAAGGACGGAACAAAACTAAAACATCGTATTACTTCGGGATATTATGCGACCGTTCAGCAATTACTGGATGAACTCAATAAAATTACACCATGGATAGAATTTACCTATTCCAATACAGTTAAAATTAAAACCACCGATAATATTCAAGCTATTCGTTTCTCTCCCATGTTAGCATTACAATTAGGATTTGAACCTAGTATTAACATTTTAAAACTTGGAGCAATACAAAAACAACCCTACCTAGGTATTGGGTACCCGCAACAAGTGTTTGTATACACGGATCTTATTCAGCCACAATATGTAGGTGATACAAAAGCACCATTACTTCGAATTGTGGCCATGACGGATACGAATCATGGAAAAGTGCAAACAATTACATTTCAAAACGTCCATTATTTTCCACTATCTAAATTAAGTTTCGATACCATTGAAATACTACTAAAGGATCATGCAGGACGCAGGATCATCGCATCCGGAACATTGACGGTAACACTTCACTTTACGCGTCTGCCGCAATGAAAGTAGCAGTACATCGCGGACGCGGAATTCCGTATTTTGCGGGACCAGTTTATCAGCGCGGCCACGGAATCGGAAGTATATTTCGAGGTCTTTTCCGATTCGCAATGCCATTTATTAAACAGGGCGCCAAAGCCGTTGGACGACAAGCACTACAAACTGGAATTCAAGTTGCTGGGGATATGTTAGAAAACCGACCTGTAAAAGAATCCGTAAAAGCACGCGTACATGAAGCAGGGTCAGCCTTAAAGATAAAAGCTGAAACCAAATTAAATCAGTTGCTTACCGGTAGCGGTAGACGACGTGCACGCAAACGAAGAGCTCCTGCACGTGTTGGACCACCTGCAAAGCGTCGTAAACGTACATCAACTAGACCAAGAGATATTTTTAGTTAATCATCATGTCGTTCCTTACACCTGCTAGTAAAGAATGCTGTACCAATGAATTGGATTTGGTATCTGTACCCATGACACAAACTGCTATAGAATCCTCACGTATGGTTGACTATCGGCCTATTTCAACACTCACATCCGAAGGACCTATTGAATTTGTTATTCCTGGGGATACTTCAGAGTATATTGATCCTTTGCACCTTTACTTGTATGTCAAATGTAAAATAGTAAGGGCAAATGGGGATAATTTACAACTAGCTGCAGCTGGACCGCCACCCGTTGCAGCCGATATTGTTGGACCTGTGAATAATTTTCTACATGCCATGTTTTCACAAGTCGATGTTTACTTGAGTGATAAAATCGTTTCATCTTCGAATGGAACCTATCCCTACCGTTCCTATTTTGAAACAAGTCTCAACTACGGGGAAGATGGTACCAATACTCATTTTCAAACGGGTTTTCTGGTATAAGGATACGGCGGGACAGTTTAATACGTTAACAAACGATAATGTTGGATTTCAAAAACGTAGTGCAATGGTTGCAGGTAGTGCCTCTATTGAAATGTTTGGTCGTGTTTACACTGATATTACAACCCTTAATCGTATTCTTCCCAATAAAGTTAACATGCGAGTTAAACTCAGTCGTAGTAAAGATGCATTCTGTCTTATGGCAGGACAACAATCTGATTTCAAAGTTCATTTGGAGGAATTTATACTGTATGCACGTCGTTTGGAAATATCTGCTGATGTGTCTCTTCAATTAAATCAATATATGCTTCAGGATACTGCTAAACTTCCATTGACACGTGTAGAAACATGTGTTCATACCATTCCTCAAAATGTATCTAGTTTCAATTTGGACAATTTATTTTTAGGAAATGTACCTAAAGGTCTTGTTATTGGTTTTGTTTCAAATACTGCCTTTAATGGACAATACAATGAAAATCCTTTCCAATTTCAACATTTTAATCTCAACAAACTTCAAGTGCAGGTTGGTTCTAAATTTTATCCACCTACTCCCTTGACTCCTGATTTTGCAAACAATTTGTTTATTCCGAGTTACCGTACTTTAATTTCCGGAACTGGTATATTTCATCAAAATGCAGGACATACCATTTCACCTGAAGAATATCCTAATGGCTATACTCTGTATGCTTTTATTTTGTCGCCTACTAATACATTAGACGATTCTACATGGGATGTCGTCAAAGATTCACCTGTAAATATTAAAATGGGGTTCAGCCAAAATCTTCAACATTACATTACTTGTGTGGTGTATGCACAATTTGATTCATTAATTCAAATAGATAAAGACCGAAACGTTTATACGGATAATATGGTATAATTGATCAATTCGGCGTTGAATATCATAAATTTTGTGTCGTTATTATTATTATTATTTAAGTAGTTGGCACTCTGTCTCAAAATATGTACATAAGGTGAAAGTAAATTCCTGTTTACATCAGTGTAATAACAACAGTATGAGGGCAATCATCCACTTTTTAGCGTTTGATCAAGCTGGTCACGATGACCTTATCGTCAAGGAGTTGGCCGTTGTCAATCCTGATCTCAATACCGCACATACTTGGATTTTTAAACAACCCTTTAGCAGTGAAGACTTACCACTAACACTTCAATTGGACAACGAGTACCTGTCCACAAACATCTATGGATTACAATGGTCAGAAGGCGACGTAGCATACGACAATTTGCAAGAAGTCCTTGTAAACTATACAAAACATATTGATGTTCTCTACGTCCATGGTCGCCACAGACAACAGTTTTTGGAACGACTCCTAGGACGAAGTGTATTAAATCTAGAACATTTGAACTGTCCAAAATCAAATAAATTACTTTTTCCTGCAAGTCATTGTGGTCATTACCAACATCAGTTCCATACGTTCCGATGTGTATTTTATGAAGCGCAATGTTATAGTAAATTTCTCACCTACCATGATTTGTCACGATATGTAAGCCATGAACCAAAAAGCATATATAATCCAACCCCCATTACTCCAAGTTTCAGTGTACTTGAATATGATGATGTACACTGTAATTCAAAGTGACTATGTGTAGCGATCAAATGTTAAGTGTTGTGTTGCATGACTGTGTTACAAGTTCCATATTGACTGGCATATCTGCATCACCTACCCATAATAGTGAAGGCACCTGCTGCAATAATCATTAATTTAAGTCCGTCATATCAGCAAGGAACACACTGGACATGTATCTACATTAATAAAAATCGTCGCGCATTTTATTTTGATAGTCTCGGACACAATCCACCAAAACGAATAGTACAATTTCTTCAACGTAATTCTTCAATTTATCATGTAAATAAAGTTCAATACCAAGCTGATAATTCCGTTCTATGTGGTTTATTCTGTATCATATATATTTATTATAAAGTTAGAAATGTAAATATCTTTTCAAAATTTTCAAAAACCAACTTACAACGAAATGATCAACTGGTACTGAACTTGGTCAACAAAATGTTGAAAGCAAACAAAAAATGTAAATATTTTTTTAAAAATATTTATCATATGTAACTTATTAAAGAACAATTGTATAATCCATGTAGTAGAGTAGTTTAGATGTAATAAAAAGCTTTTACCTCTTAATCGTTTGAATTTCATTTCATGAAATAAAAAACTACACATTCTGGTACAATAGATTTATTATCTTTTCAAGTTACAATTTGATTGTGGATATTCCGTCAACGACTTTTAATGTTTGAAGTTTTAGCCAGTATTGTAACTGTATGCAATTCCGCAAAGCACATGCATATTCTTGCACCGGTTCATGATACGTACATTTTAAAATGTCCACTTTGAAATTCAGTGCACGTAAGGCAGGACATCCTTGGTCTTCTAAATTTACAATATTTTTCAGTTGGAATACTTTTTCCAACACCACCATCTTTTCATGACCCTTACAATAAAAGATGGATCCCATATCACAACATTGCGACAATATATGGCGAATGTGGGATACACTATATCCATTGGCCGTATTCCACTGTAACCCATGCAAATGATGTGTGAGCCAATCTACTTGTGTTTGATATGCAGCAGCTAAATCACAACGTTCGCAAGGTAATTTCAAAAGACTATGAAATATCAAGGTGGCATCACATGCAACTAAACAAAATTCTCTAATAATGTATTCCTTAGGGGAAATCTTAAACCCTTGAAAGTCAATGATGTACTGTCTTGCACTAAGTACGCGTGAACTAGTCAGAGTTTTGTTTTGTTTTACAATTACAGGTATAACTTGTGCAATGCATTCAGGGTCTCGAATAAATTGACAAATAACATTAAACAAGGTAGTTTTCAAAATATTTGAATGACCCTGCTGTACAAAAAGTTCATAATAGTCTTTAAAAAGTTCTGGATCGTTCAAATGACTTTCAATATAGTTTGCAATAACAAATCCGGTATTCCAACGTACATGCAATTATGGGGTTAATGTAAATTACACTCAGCGCATTCAATAGGATTAGTTTGTAAATAAGTACTTACGGTGTTCAACACACACTTGTCCAAAATATATTCACCAATACAGTATGTACACTGAGCCATAATATCCACTAAAAAAACACAATGTCCACTACACAGTTCCAATAAATATAAGTCCAATAATTATAGTTCCAATGAATATAATGTCCACTACACAGTTCAATGTCACTTCACAAACACTGTCTCTTAGCAATATGGCGACGAGTGGCAATCTTTTTCAGCAATGCTTCTTTCAACTTCCAAACACAAGTTTTCATCAAGTGCTGTAATGCCCAATCCAAATTTTTTGCAAGGTTCACACCATCAGGATGAGATTCCAAGTACACAGCAAACAACTTCTGTTGAGTTTCCGGATTCTTCAAAATATCTGCTGCTTTGTTGTTTAACGATGATTGTGTTTCCTCCCAGGGAATTGGAATAAACGAAAATCCATCCATACCCATGCAAGCATGATCACGTTGACTACCTTTTCCCGTAAAACATCCCCAGCATATAAGATGGTTGCCGGGAGTCCAATCGTTAATAGCACGCCAAATGCATGCTTCGTCGATCCATCGGGAAGTACACTTACACGATGAAATAGTAGGTTTCACAGAGGCCTCGACTTCCGCGGCCGCTGTAACTAAGGCACTCTCGTCAATCTCTGCAAATGATGCCATGGCTATCTTCTCACAAACTGACTTCCTTCCACTTCAACTGCTATCACAATATAACCCTTCAACCAATCATGTATGTTCACCATAAAAACACACTCATTGGATTACTGCACGCAATTTTCTTGCGCATTTTCCTTTCATTCGTTTCCCATGCGCATGAGCTTTAGTCCTAGAATGTCGTTTAATCAAATAATTTTGTTCGTTAATGCCATTGTAGTATGCACTTTTATTCATCAATTATTATTATTCATATAATGTTATATTAATTTTCATATATACTCCGTTTCCTTGTACTAACAAAAAACTAATAAGAGGTACCTAGATCTTCGTAATATTCACGAGTACTTCAAGTTTCTTGCATTGATATCAATGATCAAATATAATAATTTTATTTCTTATTTCGTTTAAAAAAATCATCTCCACCCGTTCTCCTACTTTTCTTGAACTAAATTAGCCTTGAGCTCTAGGCAATGACTTCATTATCTCCACTTGTGGTTTGGATCAGAAATGAAAAATTTTTTCTTCCTATTTTTCCCCTTTCTTTCCAAAACTCATTAATTTTTTTTCTATTTTTTTTAATTCAACAAAAAGGCAAATGGCCTGTCGCATTCTGTTATAGATATTTGTGTTCCGGGCCGGGGAAAGGGGTAAGACGCAAGAGTTAAGCTCAATTTAATTTTTAATTAGTGAGCTGTCAAATCCGAGAGTAAATTTGTGAAAAAAACAGAATGATTAATGATTTCGTTATAGCAGGCTAGGTGTACTCTACTATGGATATATCACTGTCATCAAATTAAACGTGATATCTTATGATTTGTGATCCTTTTTCACCCCAGCCCGGTGATGAATTCGTTAATGCCTCGAATTTGATATCACCATTGCGCGTCGGGAAGGGGAAGCACTTTGGTTCGAACCACCTACCAAACACTGTGCTGGAAAATTTCCAGAGTGTCCATTAATTTCAAGAGACGACTGTTGATGTGGAACTAAAGCTCAGCACACTAACTTCTACTCTTCACTATTAAAGAGTTTTAAACGCAGTTTCCCGCAAAGTTTTCAAAGAAACTAATAGATGATCACATGCTTTAATAAACAGAACCTATAAACCATTGACATGATGTCACTTGACTTATGTTGTTATTTAAGAGATTTTTACTTTGTTCCACTAGACGACAATAAAATTGTACAGAATGCAATGTTTGACCGCAATGGCACCTTCGCCCTGAAATTAAAAGGGGCGCGCGTCTTAATTACTCCTGGAAATCAATTGGTTACAGAATTAACGGGATGGGAAGTTTCCTTTGGATCATACTGTATTTATATATTCGCATTTGGCAGGGATCAGAGCAATTAACTGACGCGTCAACTTCATCAATAACTTTAATTGAACGGTTAAATTATCTTCAGCCCAACCTTTTATATACAAGTGAATGGGAAATACATAACTTCAACACATGTGTATGAAGTCTTGTGTATTTAGAACAAACTTTCTCTAACTTTGAAGTCCTATAACTCGTGTTCCGCTAAGTTACGAAACGTAGTACTACAGGAGTGTTCATTTGAACACATCATCAATGCACTGTGGAAGTTTAGTGTTGATTTTAGTGTCCCACCACTGACAGTTTTCCTTCTCAGTGAAAACTGGTGTTTTCTGATTGCAATCAATATTATTCTCCAATACTTAAAGCTGTCTATTTCGGATATTTGCTAAATTGTTTACCATTCGATATTGATTGATGTCGGAAAACAACATTGATCAAAATCCTATTTGCATTTGTAATTTATATTGGCAAGTATCGATGTGGTTCAGGAATCTTTCTCGATAAATGTGTAGTTTTGTAGTTAGAGATCTCACAATCATAAATGATGTGAAATCTCGAACGATAATAGCGTATGGCATATGAACTTAACAAATCACATTCGAACTTGAACCCAAAGAATTGCTTTGGGGAACATTTTATGGGTTAAGGAACACATCCATCAGTTGGTAGATTCATGGGCTAATCCACTATTCATCGTCAATCCTATTACAGTGATTATTAATATTATGAGTAATACATCTCTTCTCATGTGCACGCGTCTATCATGATCAATACCAAAATATTATATTTTGATACAATTTTGATTGTACTACTTACGACATTGTTTTCGAAATGTTACATCATTGTGACGATACTACTCTAAGTTTAGACATTTTTTTCAGCACCCAAAGTATGCCTTTCTTAAAGATCTTTACCATCACAAATTCATTCTTGGAAAATCAATCAATCAATTAACTTATCTTTTTATCTATTTATCTAAAGTGAGAATCTGATAGTTGCTGAGCTAGTTATGATCATAACTTATCTTTTCTGACAGATGACCATGGAGATAGCTGTTCGTCGACACCGAAACCATGTAACCCCCAAGGTAGGCAAAACAAATATTTCTAGTCAGTGTTTCCTAGAAAATAATTTTAGACAATTAGCTAATTGTGTATTTTCGCTTTGAAGAATATATAAGTATGTATGTTGGTTTAAAATGCTATGTAGTAAATTTAACCAACAAATAATATCCAATGATTGTTACTTGGTAAATTGTACCAAAACACAGCATTATCTAATAATATTTCTAAATTAAACCAACATGTTGTGCAGTTCCTCCAAATACCCAATTCCACAAAACATTTTCAGTGTAAACAAACAGTGTGGCATTACTGACCAAACTGACAAAGATTTGTCTGCAATACTTTTGTTGGACGTACTGACCAACAAGTTGGTTAAACTAAAGAAAATAGTACTCTTGTGACTAAACATGTGGTTGGTTCACTATATTGACCAAATGATGTAGTTCCTAACAGCCTACGTTTTGGTGCTTCTGACCTAAAACGTTTTAATATGTAGTAGAAAGAAGTCTAATCATTACTTGCTAACAATCGAATCACGAATAACCATAATTCTGTAGTATTGTGAGACTGACGGGTATTTATATTGCTAGCAAACCACTGCAAACGATGTCTAGTACTGAAATGGAAGTGAGGAAAGATACTAAGTTTATCAAATAAGAGAAAATATTTGATATAACGAAATGTATATTGGGTCTTATAAGCACACATTGAATCTTAAAATATGGAGAATTCAGGGTTACTAATATCTCATTTCTTCTAATGTTCCGCATACCACGTTTCCCAGTTTGGCTACCAACGTAATAGTATAGTTCATATCACAATAAGCACAATAGTTATATAAAAGCTTGTATATTTTGACATCGGTCACGTGTTGAACTTAAACTACTTAACGCCGTAACATTGTTGTAATGTATATACCAACATAGGATATATGTAGTTTTAAAATTTGACGGATACACCAAGTGTATAATGAGTATTAATTTGATTTGTAATTAACTAGTAAAATATTGTTATCTATTTGTACTGAGATATCAAACTTATACGTACTAATCAGGTGCTTAATAAATGTTTAGTACTTTTATAATATAAATGTAACAACTATTTCATTTGAATAATCAATTAAGAATATTAATTATGTTTGCGTTAAAGTTAGAAAATGTTCTTTTTGAAATGTGCGATGAATTAAAATGTTCATCAGCATAAAAATGAAACTATGTAACTATACAATTTTAAAACAGAATATAATATGTTTATGTAATGGGAAACATAAAATTGTATGTGGTGAATTAAATAATAAATACATTTCATTTTAGGTAGATAAATGGGCAGCTGAAAAATGTTTTAGGTATATACTTTAAAGGTTTTGTTTGAGAGTTAAACTCAAACGCATTAAAGTTGAAAAATCAAATAATATAAATGACGATATATGACTTGAATAGGTTTACTCTAAATACGACGTATATCAATTTATCTACGTGTGTACATGAAGAAATTTCATTTTGACAACTATGGTTTTTGACATATGCTAAACGTTATTGTAACAGATACAGATTTAATTTAATTTTTTAATTTTGAGTAAATGAACTCAATATTTAATGATTTATTTGAAGCACATAAATTGAATTATGATATTGATGAAAAATTGGCAAAGTGCGTGAAAATCATAAAGGAAATAATTATGAAAAATATAGAACATAGATTTAAGAATATATGAAATCAAATTTAAACATGAACTTTTAAAAATTGTTTGGTTGTAAACGGAATAGATGACATGGATGGTACATAAACGGAATATGACGAAGTTGGTATAGATACTGCTGTGAACTCATGATGTTAAAAAAAATGTAGGTTTTAGCAATAACATGATAAATAATTAGAAAAACTCTTAACCACACAACAATATAAACAGTTGTAAAAAGACGTAACGAAAAACATGAAATCAATAAAGTATATAGTATTGAAAATAGAGGATAAAAATGTGTAATATTGCCAAAAAAATAAATGCGATTTAGGCATAATTTGTGCTTGTTACGGTCACCGGAACAGCTAATATCATAGAAGGTTCGTTCTAATAACAAATTCAGTCCTACATTAGCTTCATAAGTCAATAACCAGTATTTTCAATTTGAGAATAAACAAAAGAGTTTCTTAGGAATCAGTACTAGTAGGCGTTTTTTCAAAATCATAAACAAGTCAAATATTTCTCGTAATAAATAAGAATTTCATATTAAAGTGTAAATAATCACGTATTTACTTTTTATTATGTCTTATTTCATCCTAATTGTTTTCAGTGAAAGTATTGGATTTTTCTTCCTGCCTTAAAAGAAAAATTGTCTTATGTGATAACATAAATCTAAATTTGTATCAATGTTTTACAGCAAAAATAGAAGTTATTGTGAACGAAATCAATGTACAGGAAATTAAAGCTAAGAATCTAAACAAGCTACATCCGAATGTGTAAGTAAACATGATGCACCTTAGAAGAAACACATATATTGTAATCCATTGTTAATAGCTTTGACATGGTACTAAGCGATTTTAAAATGGCACTTTATGACATAATCATTCAACTCTGAAAGCATTTAAAAGTAATTTTTAAAATAGTTGTTTACATGCATTTGTGAATGAATTCGAATTTAAATGATCAACTTTATCTTATTATATTATCTAACCACTTCTAGCCATATTTAATTTCATGCCTAAATTAGTTAACTCTGACGTAATTATGGTGAGCATAGCTTAGGCTATTTAGTTAATTGAAAAAAACAACACAATTTCCCCGAATTCCATTACAAGGAAAATAACGCACTTTTATTTTGTGTTCGATAATTTAACCTATGAAGGAGAATGTTTTAAAAGGTTCTTCTATCAAATGTTATCTATCCAGAATTTTTATAAGGTACCTTTTTTAAACACTCACACTGCATTTCATTCTATAAAGACAATGAAAATCTGCGTAATTTTGATGTTTTACAAGTGAAATATTACATGCTTAAGTCGAAACCTAACAAGACATTTATTTAAGAAATTTTGATACGTATTGTTAGTCAAATTTGTCTTTGTATTTCTTCATACTATTCAGTATAAAAATATTCGAATATGTGAGTTTCAGAATACGATATTTGCATATTTATTGGGGTAATTCCAAAACTTAGGCCAGGATCCAGAAACACTATTTTTATATCAGCTTTGCATACAAAGAGAAACACGATTCAATTTTTTTTCAAAGATTAATTTAGAAAACAAGTTCCTTAAATCAGAACTGATCATGTGTTATTTTATAAAGTAAGCTCAATTAACATTAACATTATATTCTGAGCAACATTGATAAAAAATATCTAAAGGAATATGAACATACTAAACTGTATGTAATCCGTAAAATTCAACTTCTTCAGAAATACTGCATATAGTTTGTACAATCTCTTATTTTGACTAGGAACCGAGATGAGTAATGGCAATTAATATACTAACAAAGAATGAAAGACTTGTATTCTAAATGGATAGTAGAGGAACAAACTGCACGAAAACAATTTCTTACCAATATCCACACACTATACTAACAACAAATGTTTTTAGTGTAGTCAAAATCACTTTGATATTTCAGCAGAGTCTTCAAACATTGCGCCTGGCGCAAGTAGTTCTGAAGACGAACCTGAAGACATGGGAGATAACAAAATAACAGATCTTTTAACAAGAAACACGACTCGTAAGTACAGCAACTAGAAGACAGAGCAAAACTTTTATGTTTGTGAAGCGATATGAATACAGCTTGGGGATATTATAGTAGTTTAGGAGCACAATATTCGTCACACGGCAATCAGTAAAGCACAAACTTGTTAGATAACTGCAATAAGTTTGTTGTTTGAATGTTGTTATTTTCGCGCACTTGCTAAAGCATTGATGAAGTTGCGTCACGATGCACAACGAGGCACTATTTTCACAATTTGTTTCATATACTTACGATCTCTCACTGAATTTCAAGCATCCTTGTGATAACACGTTTCAATTTGTTTCGTGACTGCTTACTCAATTTTATCTGCGTTTAAGCAACATGACGTTGCAATGTGGAAAAAAATGGCGCTTTGCTGTGTCCCAAATATATTACGTAGCATATAAATAGCATTGACTTTGATTAATTTTAAGGAATGATGTACGAGAATATGAATATTAAAGTGATATAAATGCTCCACCTTTGTCTATTTTTGTTTTTTCCTCTATTGAATATTAATGAAATAACAATTACTATCAAAATGTATAATTAATGATTGTGCTAATTATGTGTATGAAAACGTATATTCTGTGTATTTTATGCGCATGTGGAACTAAGTTCGAAATAAAATAGAGTTATTATTGATTTTATATACAGGATGAGTCGACAGTCTAGTAGTTCACAAATGTGCAATAGAGGAAAATGGATTCATTTTGGAGTTGATGAACTATGCGGCTATCATCTTGAAATCCACCTTATTCCACGGAGGCCAATTGTTTCAAAAGGACAGAGCATGGTGTGACATATCGATCAACACTAGAATGTTCCCAAGAAAGCTGTTTCACGTATATTTACGTTGTCAAAGTTCAGGCGGTGCTAGGTAAATGAACACATGTCCTGCAAAAATTTCAGTTGACAATACTACTATACCGTAAAAGATAGGTCAAATATAATGCCGGGAAAGGTTTTCTGGGAACATGCTCGTGTTGATCGATATGTCACACGCTCCACTTGCCAATTTTTTAGAAATATAATACCTTACATTCAATATGGCGGATTTCAAGATGACGATCATCTACTCCAAAATGTATGCGTTTCGTACCATTACACGTTTGTGTACTACGATGTTTAATTTATTTGATGGTTTGTGAAGTACAAGGCTATACTGCGACTTTGACTCAACCTGCATATTAATGACAACATAGACCTTGGAAAATATTTATTTCCATACGTAATCGCAAAGGTTCTAAACAATTGAGTGATTATTACTTAAACTAACTATTCTCGCTAGTAAACAATTTATTTTAGTATGTAAAATTTACTATAATCAAGCCTTTCAGTTTCCAGGAAACTCTTATTTGAGTGAGTTGAAAGCAAAGAGATAGTATGGAATATGTTGAACGAAAATATTCAACTTAATCTTTTATACATGACACGAAATGGCTGTGATTATATAAAATACAGATGCCAGGTTCTTTCTTACTTCGTCAGTACATTAACAGGAAAACATGCAAATGGCTTTTCAAATTCTCACGGATCTGTTAGACCCTAACTTGTGTCCAAAATATTGGACACTAAGTTAATTGTTATAGTTTGAAAGTCAGCTGAAATAAGAATTTTCGTTTAAAGTGAGTCGGTTAGAAAGTTCATTAGTAAGATTATGAACAACTTAAAGTGAATAAGATTAAGGTTAATAAAATAAATAATGAAAATTATAGAAATCTAAAATTATTTTGGAAGTTAAATAATTTGTAATAAATGGTTAGGACTAATCACTAATACAAGAGTTAATGAACAAGAACATATTGTTCTGGCAAGCAATGGAACAAATTTTGGACTCGCACTAGTACTAGAGAAAATTGAAATTTTGAATGGTGCTGGTGAAAAGTCAGGTAAAATCTTTAGGTTTACTTAAAATTATAATTTAGTTGAATTCGGTTTGAAATAATTCAAATTTATACGAATCTGTTACATAGATATTAAATTACGGAAACTAACTTTGAAGAGTTGATGATATATCCGTGCATTCTCAAAGATAATGTATGAAAAACTGAAATATAGTATATTTATTTTTCTTTTAAAATGCCATAAAATATAGAGAATGTAAAAACTATACTTATGCACAATTATAACTCTAGTGTGAATTTTACTGTATTCAAAATGATATTATTAATAAAACTGTAGAAATGAAAGTGCTTAAGAAATGTAACTTGCTAATAAATTACTGAAACTACTGGAAATATATGTTAATAAACTGTGTCAGTTTTAAAATGAAAGATATAAAATATTTTATATATTTATCGAAAAGAACACAGCTTCTATAAATACCGCAATAAAACACTGTAATTAATTGAATTTCACTACGGTTTTTTATTTTCTATAGGAAGTTTCCTATGTTGAATGAAGTGGAATAAAATATTGTAATGAAAAAGTTCACAAACCTTAAATAATAAGATGTTATATCCATTATTATATGAACACAGAAAATTAAGTCTACCAAAACATTTTGCTGAGATGAAGTATTTACATATATAGTAAGAAGTAACTAATGTTCCCAATGCCCTAATATCATGCAGACAATCACACTGAATGTAATTGAAGACCTGAATTGGAAAACATGCCGAGTCCACTTTTTCGTATTTTCATTTCTCTGTTCGTCGGTATCCATGTTCCAAGGGCAATGTACATGCACAATATTACATCCTAAATCCAACTAAAACCCATTTTTAATAGAAAATAACTCCAGCTGAGTAGAAAAACATCCCAAGTCCTTGGACTGTTTTTGTTCCTTCTGAAAAACAAAAATACTCCGGTGGACTTGGGATGTTTTGCAATTCAGGTTTTCAATTATAAATATAATATAAAATTATGTATTTTTCACAGCATCAAATCGTGCATAAAAGTATATAAAATTCATGCATCTAATCGCGTAGTGAGAAGGCAATATTGTGAATATTATATTAGTATATACGACCTATTTTCACGCATTACTTCTCATTTTTTTTTAAATCAGAGACTTTTAATGAGAATTCTTGATTGCATATGTATGTTATAATATTTGAACATGTTTTCATGAAATATATTTTACGTATTAGGTGAATAGCATTTAAACTATACATAAAAATGTAAGAAACAAATTTTCATTGAAGTTTTGTTAACTGTGGTTAACGTGTCCGTAAAATGCAATGATTGTATATACAATTAATTTAAGGAACAAAACAGAATTAAAATATAAAATCAAACTTACCTCTAATTGTTTTGCCATAATTAACCTATGTTTTGCTAACTTCAAGATGTAACTATTTGAATGCATTGAGTACAGCGGAAAATATGCAAAATCCGGTTTCCAAATATTGAATTTTCTTTCTGTAAAGTATAATCGTATTTTATACAAGGAAAGACTAAATCGCAAGACAAACTACACTTACTGTAACTATTTATCTTCAAGGTAACAAATGTGTCCTTAATTTTCACCGAAATGAAAACTATCAATTCGCGTATTGTTACCTTTTTCAAAGGGTTTGTAATACAATAGTTTTTTCCAAGGAAAGTGTCCATACTTCTTACTACAAAATCAATAGATTTTACCCACATTGGAGCTTTCATAGAGTGGTTAGTGATCATCTGAGCTTATTCATGGATTGGATTTATAGTCATTGGTCGCGATACTGTGAATGGACCATTACAAAAATACTGGACTCTTTTCAGACCTGTATGCGCAGTTTACACACACCTACAATTTGAGTGTATTTCATTTAAGAGACGTTGTCTTGTTACCCTTGTGTGATTTGACATTTAAAGACAGTAAATTATTCACTTACAACTTACGTTACTATTAATTTGATTATTTCTATGCAGAAAAGCCTTCTATACGACCAACAGCAGCACCATCGAAACCTACATATAGGCCACCAATTAGACCACCACTAGTACGAATACCTACATTTAGGCCTCCAATAAAACCACCACTGCCACCAAAACCTACATGGTCGACAAGAAGACCAGTACCACCAACGAAACCTACAAGGAAGCCGGCAATAGGACTAGAATATCAACAAAAATCAACAACATCGAAACCACAACGTAAGTTATATTATTAAAAAAACATCGTCATATCTTCACTGTAATAACGTGAAACAATGTACGAATATATCAGAAAAGCGAGTGTCGCAGATGCAAAATGAGTATTCGAAATAATGTAAAAACAAAAGCAAATTAATATGAACTTATATGTTTGTTCGTTGAGACAGATTCAAAGGTTATTTGTAGGTACTTTGTCAAATCTGGCCAGTAAGTTTACATGTGACTATTACGATTACTATTACGACTTTTACTACCATTCTTATCACTAGTACCTACCTATTAGTACTACTTACTACAATTACCCCTAATACAGCAATAATAACTTTTGCTACAACTATTTGCTCCTACTACAACTTGTACTACTAAAATGCTACAACTTTCCAATAACAACTACTAACACTGCAGCTACAACTAACTATATTTGTACCGTTACTACAGCCTCTACTACTATAACCAATATCCTTAACTGCTATTATCAATAATTCTGCTTCTAGTACCTTTTCTAGTTCTAGATGTCTGTGCTCTTGAGTATATGATCATGTAAAATGCGGCTCGAAATAATCTAAAAATTCAAATGTTATTTGCTGGTTTAGTTTTATCCCGTTACGTTAAATAAGATGGTATTTTAATATTACAGAAGCATGCAGCATGGTTCTCTATGTTAAAACACAAAGTTATGTTGAAATCGGAACAGTGTGTCAACATGTTTGCAATAATTGAATATCTTCAAGGTTATTTGATTACGTTAGGAAAGGGTAAGCCACGAGAGTGATTTTCTGATGATTTTTAGTGACATCACAAAAATGAATCTCATTCTTTCCCAAATAATAATGTATTAAACAATGTGCTTATTTTGCGATCTATTTATCTAACTTTAATTTGCATTGACAACACAAATGCCTTAATTTAAATCCCTTGATGGTATAGCTAAGAGAAAAATAATCCCGCCCACTTCGTTCAACTTTCTCTCCGTCTGTCTCTGTCCAAAAATAAATTTTAGAAAACGCAAAATCTTGAAAGGTAATTGAAGTGTCTTTGAAAAGATCTTGACTACACTAGATCAGAATTTCCGGAACAATTTTGATTGGGTGTAATGAGTCAGTGTTTCAACCTATTTTTGTAAAATGCAATTTTCCAACTTTTTCTGTTCCGTTCCACTTATATACACAAAACTAGGGATAAAAATTATTCTATACAATAGCAAAATACTGTGAGTATCCGTGTCCAAAAGTACCCTAGTTGTCAGTGTTGCCAGGGCCTTTTATGTAAACTTCAGTTCTTCAAATTGTTTCCATTACTTTGGACCTAGCAGTGCCAAACTTATCATAGCATAATTCGATACTCTAGAAAGCTATTATGGTTATCTCCGTTCCCAAACATCGTATTTCTAAGTGTTCTGCAAAATTCAAATCTACAAATTGCTTCTGTTACGTTAGATATAAGAGCATCAAACTTGGCATAAACATTATTCTGCGAAATATATAAAAATACTGTGGGATCCCCCATTCCAGATCACGAATTGAGATAGATGTAAATCATTTTTGTTTAAATTTGGTTCGTACAGTTCGAAGTATCACATAAAAATTGGCATATATAATATTGGAATAACTTACTTACTTACTCTACGACTTACTTACTCTATTAAGCTTCCAACGTCGTTCCGGTCTTCCTAACGGTATCTTTCCCTTCTATTTACCAACCACGATCGAATATAATCTTCCTTTCCCCCTATCCGAGCTACATGGTTTGCCCACCTTAGTCGTCACGATTTCATTTTTCTTTCAGCATCGGGCGAGTCGTAAAGTCAGTGAAGTTTTTCATTATGCAGTCTTCTCCAATACCTAGTCATTTCGTCCCGTTTCGGTTTGTACATTTTTCTCAAGACCTTATTTTCAAACACTAGGGTCGTGCTCCAACTTTCGCAATAGCAAAGTATTATCGGCATGATAAGAATTTTAACTTTTGTGATATTGATCATTAGGATAGGATTTTCTGGATTGAGTACAAACATGCGTTGCCTCATACTAGGCGACTTTTTATTTCTTCCGTGACCGCGGTTTTACTTGTTACATATGCTCCGAAGTATTTAAATTTGTTTACTGTCTCTATGTTCTCAATTTCAATTGTTATGTAACTATATCCAGTATTCCCTAAGTTTCGGCTTGTTATCAGTTTTTTGTTTTATATATGTTCACATGTATACCTATCTCATCGCACGATTCTACTAAGACGTCGGTGTTACTTTGTAGTACTTCTATATCGTCACCTATTAAATCTACCTTATCCGCGTATTCGAACAGTTGATTCAAACCATTTAAAGTTAGTCGCTTTTTGTCCTCTCTTATTTTCTGAATTGCATAGGCAAAATGTGACAGGGCACTACCTGGTTTCAGTCCGTTGCGAATGTCCAAACTATCTGACATATTATTACCTGCCCCTACTCTGCTTATGGCCTCGCTGAGACACATCCCGCAAGTTGAAACAGTTTTCTAGGAATTCCAAACTGTACCAGGATATTGTGTAGTTTTCTCCTTTTGATAGAGTCGTGTGCATTCTTAAAAACAATGAATAAACTATTGAACAGTCCCATTGTATTCCCTCTTATTTAAGATTTGTCTCAAGGCAAAATCTAGTCCAACGTGGATCTATTTCTTGTAAATCCACATTGGTTATCCCCAGTTATTTGATCTACGTATACGCTTATTCTAGTTTGCAGTATATTACAGTACGTAGAACGTTGTAACATGTAAGTAATGAGATTCCGTGGTAATTATTACACTGCGATTTTTTTGTTTTTTATTCAGGTTTTTCATTCCTTTGGAAGCTTCTCCTTTCTCCATATATCACTTATCAATTTTTGCAGTTTCTTGATTAGTACAGTTCCTCCCGCTTTGAAATTAATTCATGTGGAATATTGTCTGACATTTCGACCTCGATCTTGCAGGATTCGGGTATCCACTGTACCCTTGCAGGATTCGGGTTCTGCTGTATATATTTTAAATTACTCTGGTCTTTTCTCCGTTGTATACATTGAGAAGTTTGAGCCTGCCGGGTGCCAAGCGGTTCAAGTCCCGTCAGGGGCATGGGTGTGAATTTTAACAGCTAAAGGAGAATTGTGATGGACCGAAGTCCAAAGTTACTAGACTACCTTATATAAAAATAACGTTAAGTTAAAGTTAAATTAAGAAGTCTGACGAGATAATTTTTCCACACGTCGGTAATTTTACTCGGATCTGTTTAAAGATCTCTGCGTACTTGCTTTTCCCCTCTATTTCCTGAATCTTCTGCGTCAGACATCCTCGTTTGCTTCTGAAGGCCCGTGTGGCGTTCTGTTTCGCATTACTGTAGTGGTTGGTTTTACTTCGCTTTTATTATTTAAACATCGTTGCCTTGCTTGTTTCCGTTCCTCATGATTTTTAAGGTATTCTTCATCAAACCAAGGCTTGTTTTTCTGCTGTGTTTTCTCACCTAAACGTTCCTTTGCTGCGTCCCACATCTTACTTACATCCATTTCATTATTAATTTCCTCTTTATTCCTAAGAGAGTCGGCTAAGATTTCGAGTTGGTTATCTGCTCTTACGCTTGGATTATCTAATCGTTTAACTTCGGTTTTCAATTATTTTGATATTTTGCCTTTTCTGCTTGCGATGCATAAATTTTCCCTCACTTTTTTGATCACTAACTGATGGTAGGTATCACCTTACGCTCTTCTGTAAGCCTTAAAGTTCATTATGTTGGTGTGTCTTCGTCTATCTACTAATACATTATTCATCTAGTTGAGAATGTTTCCATCCTGAGATATCTATGTGTATTTGTCTTCAAAGTACGTGCTCTTTTCTGGTAGGTTTTTCGACATCTTGGAAAGTTATTAGGCTTTTCCATTGTTGTTGCTCATTTCGTGAAGGCTGTTTTTGCTTATGGTAGGTCTAAAGTTTCCCTCCCTCCCTAATTGAACGCAGAAACCACCCAACACAATTTTCGTATTATACTTCGGTAATCGGCCAAATAATCTTTTCCGCTTCATGGAAAATTTATCTTTGTCATATCATTAGCCACTTCGGTCGGAGCATAGACATTTATTAAAATCATTTTGCACCATCGAATATATCTTTAATTTATGAACTCTATATTCTGAAGCGCCGGAAAGATACTCTTAATGAGGAATCCTGTTCCGAAATCGTGAGACTGTGTTACCCCATAGTAGAAAGTGTACTTACCCTCTCAGATGCTATCTTGACTCTGTCACCGTACTTCTTGTATCGCTAATATGTCCAGCTCGTACTTTTCGGTCTCGCCTACCGCCACCTAAAGAGTATGACGATCGTACGTTATACGTTCCTATTGTAGGGTCTTTCTTAATCTTGTTCTTGGAGCCCCCTGCAACAGTCCCTGCCCGTAGGTCTGAATGACGGACTAGTTTTACCTCTGGAATATTTTACCCCAGGAAAATCAATGAACAATCTGTATTTCTTGACATGATTTATCTGTGTAGAGCTGTCGCCTCTACGACCTTGCAGTAAAGACAGACATTCAAAGATGTCATCTTCTGTCCATCTGAGACCCTTGCCAATGTTATTCATCAATATGAACAACGAAATTTCACGCAGCTCTTTTTTTCCTGTACCGTCAAAGAGTGTCTAACTTGACTTTCTCGTAACTTTTAAGCTTTTGTGTATTGTAAAGTACAGTATCCGTGTTAGTATATGTATGCATGCTTATATGTTTTTTCACTTTGTTGTTTTCCAACAGATTCCATTACTGTAAATTTACATATGTTCTCCTTTTTTTTACTTTTTATACTCAATTGACTTTGTAACCTTTTTTTATTTTTGTCTATACATATATTTTTTTCTCAATGTATTCTTTGGACAAGGGTTAGGTGGCAGAACAGCCATAGGCTGAACCTCGCCCGCTTAAATAAAGAATTTTTTTCAATTTTCAATTTTCAATCTTCAGCCTCAGGGTGGTCATGGAGAAGCTTGTTCCCTTCACCATGGTATTTTTATACGGAGTTATCTTCCCCTAATCTTTGAAGATCTACTAACTGGAAGGCAGTGGTACTGGTTTAGGTCCACCTAGGAATATTTCCGGTACCCACCATATTCGGTCGGCATTCCTGAACTGCCACCTAGCGGAGCGCTTGAAATTATCACAACATCGAAATTATGAAAAATTATCACAAGTAACTTTCCAACACACAAAAAAAAACTTACTTTTCAACCAGACCATCTCAGACATAGGCGAAATATTGTAGGGTTGTAGATGACATATAGTAATACAGATATGTAAAATATTAAAACTCCATGGTACACAGTATTCAGACAGTATGGTTTGCAATATTCGATAAAAAACCATTAAAATGTGCACACAAGGTCAACAAGAAAACAATCATAACTTAGGTTCTAACTGCGGTAGAACTTTCATTTTGCGTTTGTGCTCAAGCTAAGGGGAGTAGCAATAATATTGGACACTAGAAAAATGTTGTGGATATCACTGTGTTCATGCAACCTCAGTTGTCAGTGATGCTAACCTGCATATTAGAAATAAGTTCTTCAATTTGTTTTTATGAGGTTAATGACAGTTGGGGTACTTGGGGACGGCGAGACCCGTACTATTTAGCTATTGTACCGAATAGTGTTTATGCCAAGTGTGACGCAAATGCGCCAATTGTATGAAAAATATTGTATATTATATTTTAATATATGTTTAAATCACTGATAACTGGGATGATTGTGGATGGTAAATCCACAATACTTTTATATTCCTCTCTTAATGTTTGTCTTAAGTTTGATAGTGCTACTTCAAACGCAATGATAGCAATATGATAAAATTAATTTTAATGTATTTTGTCAACACTGACAATTGAAATACTTGAGCATAGAGACACCTGCAGTACTTTTCTATTCTGTCGAGCGCAAGGTTTGTCACTGCTACCTCTAACGAAAAGATAGCAATTTAAGAAAATGAGTTGTCTATAAAATAGATTAGCAACACTGAAAGCTGATATACTTGGGGGCGAGAATTCCCACGGTACTTTACTACTATGTCGAATAATGTTTATGCCATGTTCTTTGCAGATAAGTCGAACGGGATAAACCCAATTTGAAAAATAGTATTTTAGAAGAAGTGAGTTGGAAAAACGTACTCACTACAACAATCCAGACGGTTCTGAGCAACCACAAATTAATCATCTCTCTACACCTTGTGGTTCCTGGTATTTATTATTGAAACGGAGAGACGTACTAAGGAAGATTATAAGGCCCCTTTCTGTTAGCTACGCTATCGAGGGTCCTAAATTAAGACACATGTGTTGTCAGTAGAAATTAAAATTACAAAAGGCAAACAAAGCGCATAAGCGATTCATTTTTTGAATCCATAGTTTAGGTAAGTTTCGTTTGCAAACAATAATTTTCTCTCTATTGACCTTTGCTAAATAATATATTACCAAATAACTCTTAAGAGTAGCTATATCATCATATTGATTTTGATTGGAACTCTTAAAGAGGAACGTAACTACAAAAGTGCTGTCATCCTTTTCTTTGATGTATGTTCATACTTTTCCAGTCTTACGTGGTGTAAAATCGACTTAACTCAACCTCTTCTCCTCATTGGCGTTAACGACAAGGAGAGGAGGCGGAGTTACGTCGGTTTGACACCAAGTGAGGCTGGAAAAGTATGAACATACATCCAAGAAAACGATGATAGCATTTTATGGGTTAGGTTCCTCTGGTTCTCATACGACGCTTTGACCGTTCCCAAACGTTGTTTGAAAATATGATATCTGAGTATCGTTATTATGGAAACATTGTTCGATCCAATCTGAAATTTTTTACCTTACTAACGTGTTGACGTAAAAGTATCTAATTTGTTGATAATTCATATAATTTTATAAATAGTCAGTATCTGGGTCATGAATTTCTGTGAATTGTTTTTATGTTTGTATATGGTATATTTAAAACTGCAATAGATGAGGAGAGATCAAGCTAAAACGGCTCAAAAACCAAAGCGTGTCATTAAACATTTAATACTTTAAACGTAATCTTCAATACTGTTAATACATTTATTCTACTAGGAGTTAAGGTGGTCATTGCTATCCTTGAAGAAGCTTCACGGCTGCCGACGGAACCATATCTTTACTCAGTCCCATATGACCTCACCCGATGGGTCGCAAGACATGCCAGTTGATGGCACTAGAGTTTTATAAAGGTACTGTTGCCGGGAAAGTTCCATTGCTAATTTGCACTTACACACCAGTCGTTTGTTTATTGTGCTGAAGTATGGTTAGCGACACGCATATTAGTCCAATATCGGAAATGGAGGCGCGTGAAAATATAAGTGTGATCACTGGAATGCGATACTTAATGAGGACAGCCTGACCCTGTCATTACTCCTCGGGTGTATAGTCTTATACGGGAAAACTGACGGATCACGACCTCCACATTTTTGGATAGCTGAAGAATGATATTAGTGGGCATCAGTTTGCAACAGACTAGGTAAAGATATGTTTCCGTCGGCAATGCAGAAGCTTGTTTAAGGTTAAGTTTGACCGTCTAATCTCGCAGTGGGATAAATGTATTAAAGATTTTGGAATTAACTTGAGGGTATAAGTGTTCAGTAGCACTTTTTGGTGTCTGATCCGTTTTCATCTGACTGAGCCTCATAATTTAAAGGGGATTCATGTTAGACGAGTTGCTTCTATGCTTATAATTACACTTAATTTGGTGTCATTGCACCTAATATGGTAATACTAGTAAAATAATTTTGATAATCAATTAATGCAAGACATAATCGTTCAACAAGTTGCTTTAAAGCATTACCTGTATCTTGACTTAGTTCTGATTTGTATTTAGCATGTAATATGTTCCGTTAGTAGAGTTATCTATTTCCGATATGTAATTGCGTAAAACTTTAGTCCTTGGCTCAAGACGTTTGTTTGTGCCAAAAGTGCAGAAGTTATTGTGTTGACTTTGTAAAATATAGAAAAAAACACGTCCTTATAAGTATTTACAATATGAAGCACAATTTTGCAACGAAAAAGGTTTAGTTAAATATTATGAATTGAATAAAGAATAGTGGATAGTCGCTTCCTTCGTATTTCTGCTGGTATGATTGAAGATTTTACAATTGGAAATTTATCTGTCTACTGTCTCAATAATTTTGTTCCTAAACTTGTTTTTTTTTGTGCTTACCTGTTTAGAGTATTATAGTGTATGTTAAACAAAACTAGAGGCTAATCTTTCAGAAATAAAACTCAAGCATGACCATCTGTATAATAGACTCCAAAAATAAAGTAACATAATGTTTAGGAACTTTAAGTACTTAAGTAAAAACATTAGGAACAATTTTGTCTCCCTTGGTCGACGATATAAATATTAATAAACTGTTAAAATATTATGGCGTTAATGTTGATATACAATATTATGGAGTTCATGTTCATTTAATTCCTTGATTGGACATAAAACATAAGCATGGCTTACCAACTAATCTCTGGCACGACCTTCAAAGTAGCCCTCTCCTACAGCTACATACTTCTCCAAACCAAGGCGCAACTATCCGAAGCAGTCCTGAGAAAGTTGTTTATCAATGCGGTAGAGCTCCTTCGTAGTGTTTTGTTCAATTTCCTGAAATTATTTCCCTTTAAAGTGGTGTGGGAAACCAGAAAAGAATCACAAGGAACAAACTCCGGAGAGCCTGGGAGTGACGGACAGGAATGCTTTGTGGCCAACAAGTTTGATACCAGTGACACATGCCATGGAGGGTTATAGTGATGTAGGTGCTACTTTTTACGGCCGTTGTCAGCAAATAGGACCCCATAGCTGATGTAGCACATCCCTATCACGTTTTTATCCCTGTTCCAACGGAAGTAAGAATTCATTGGTGTACTGGATGGTCACTGTCAAAAAAATACAATCATCATTACTTTACGCGCGAATGGGTTTCCCTGGCCTTTATTGGTTTCCAGACCCTTGTCGTATTCTGTCTTCGTACATCTCTATCACAGATTTTTATAGTTTAAAACATAAAAGAAACGTAGGTTTGTTGTTCCTTTAAATCCTCCACTTCACGCTTAGACGAGTGACCTTGAACCACCCAACACAGTGACTGAGGCCACCGGCGCGAAAGTGCGCTAATATCATCTTGAGATGTTGCCCCATCAATTGACAGTTTGACATCGGTGCTAAACTAAAGAATTAAAAAAAATATGTTACAGAATTAAATGATCAAACTATATTTAATGTATATTTACACATAGTTTAGTTGATTCTAATTCTCCCAGAACCAGTTTTCGTATAATTTAATCGATCACAAGACGTTACATCTGCATTTCTACCACCTAGCCTTTCTTGGTCTTTAAATGTTATACATTTTTCAACAGTATAAAACAAAATTATTGTGAAGTAAATTATTGTAATACCTTTGTAAATTATGGCCAATTAAATAATTTATTTTAAGGATGTAATGCAATGTGAATGTCACATTAATAGTATTGTGACAAAGAAGTTTTTGAATAATGAAAACTACTGTAACTAAGACAAATTTTGAAATACAAACATTAACAGTAAATTTAGGTAACCTAACTAAATATTACATAGGTTAGGTAATATGTTAAAAATTAAATACATAAAACAATAAGGGTATTTTAAGATTTAGCTAATGTCTTTGTTAAAATTTCATATGAAGCTTGTTGTATAAATCTAAAAGCTGTAGAGTTCGATATATACCACTAAAATGATTGTCAAGTTCTTACTAAACAGAACAGGGCTGTTAAAATCGGCAGAACTGTAACTAAATTAGGTGTGCTAAACTTGGGTCACTTACCTCCAGGAGGTGTAGAGTGTCATGTTTTATTCTAATATATGTATCGTATTATGATCAAATAGTAAGGCTAATATCATCAGCAAATGCTTTAAATAATTTTAAAGTTAATGAATACGCATTACAAAATCATTTGCTGAAGATATTGCCTTGCCTGTAACTGAAAATTAATGGTCCGAAACATTTGAAACTTATGAAAGGAAACTCAAAGAATAACATCTTGATTAAAGTACCCGTAATGTAGACAAAAGATAATTTATAACTTTCTGAGCCACGTTTGAGTAAATTTCGTAAGTAGAGAGTTAAAACTATATAAATATAACAGACAACTGTAATTGTAAATATTTAGGTTCTAATTCCCTAGCTAACTGTCACGAAACGTGTCAGCAATGAAAAGTCATCACCAGATATGTGAAATGTACGGCTAGAATGAAATGAGTGACAGCAGGGCGCATAAATGGGTGCGATCGATCAATGACGGGCGGGACAATGTTCAAGATTAACCGCGAACGGGCCGACCTTCGAGTTGGTGCGTTCAATTGACGCAGAAATCCATGAAAGCCGGCTTTTCACGATTTCCATGTTGTCACTGGAATTTCCTGAAGCAGGTTCTATCCGGTCAGCTATTTCACACCGATAAATAACTGAAAACATCAGTTTAAGATTCGCTTCGGGGAAAGGCGGGTGATTTCTACGACGTGGGCATACAAAAGCTTGTCGAGCGCTATGACAAATGTTTAAGCAAACATGGTTTATATCGAGTACAGAGAAAATAACCAAAAATGTATGGCACTATCTTTACTAGTTTTGTTTCTATTGGCGATCAGATCTTACTTAACAAAATAGCACTCGTATGTTGAGTAGGTTTGTGTATTGTTATTTCCTAAAATCATTACGAAGCACAGCAATATTATAAGATTATATATGAATAAAATATTTGACAACGAAACTGGTATTTGGTATAAGAATTTTCAAGCATTACTAATTTCTAATTAGTTTCTAAAAATGTAATAAAGTTTTACATCAAAGCAGGTTGGAATAAAGTTAGGCTCTTGCAACTTAAAGCATTATAAACTAAAATGGTTTAACCAAAGCGAATAAAGAAATAATATCATAGTATCAAACATGCTGCCTCGCATCAAGTGTTCGAATTCAAAGTAAGCTCCCCGAAAGACGATGAAAACTATATAAAAAACCTGGCATAAAATATGGTCCCAAGCTTGCTGAAAATTTATTCCTTAATGAAATGTATCTAACAAAATGTATCAATATTGACAGAACTGTATAACTAAACGTATTACTGGAGAATAAATATAAGAAATGTTAAACTTACTACATGGATAATATACACCAATTCGAATTTTATATTTTATATTATTGGAGTACTGCATCATACCATTGTCTTAAAAATGATGCCAATTTTACTAGCGAATCCAAATGAAGAGCCGTTGTTTTCAATGCTATCACTGACAGTATCATAGTCTTGTAGTATCACTTTAAAAGACAAATAAGCGTGAAATGAAAACGGATCGAATTCCTTTAATGTATGGAAGTAGTGACCAGAAACAAAAATATGAAATACTGTATAACCGAGAGTGCCGGGTTACTCTTTATATTTCGCTGATGCTATCATGATAATGATTTTACTCTGTTAAGTTTTCTGTTACGGTTACGTTGCTTAAATGAAAATAGAACTGTTGTAGCGGTACTAGTGAAATATACTGTAGTATTTTCCCAAAAGAAATAGAAATTTAAAGAATCAGTTTCGAAATGACATCATACTGTTATATTTTTGGGTTATGGCATACCATTAGCTAAATATAACCCCAAATTCTAAAGAAAAGTCGATGAATCGCTGTGGATCAACCTAACTTGGTTATGCGGAGTGGTAATTGAAATATATTTTTTGTTTCACCATCTCGATTTAGGGTGATGCTATTACCCTGACATTACCAAAAATATTTTAAAAAAAACAGGACATGTGTACCATAACCTGACGTTTTTTCTGAAAGGGAGTAATGATTCGAAGAATGGATGATATTGAGAAGTGGGGAGGTTACGTACTAGGAAATGTGCAACCGAAGTATGTAAAAGATTTGTTCCTAAATTTAAAAGTCTATTATATTTCTTACAATAGTAATTAAGCTTATACTGGATATGTTAGATACCTCAAATGAGGCACCTCTTAGCATGTCTCTTCCCTGCACCTAATCTAAAGAAATGCGTTTATATGAAAACTTTGAAAGCTGAATGCAGGAAACAATTACCCTTAATTTATATGATAAAATTTTATTTTAAAATTATATTGCGAAAGATAACCTACCAAACCCTGCTAAAAAGAACACATTAAACGCCTTATACCAATTGTACACATGCTTTTCTAACACATAAAGTCACTTCTTCCTAACGGATGCACAAGATACATCGAGATACGTAAAACACAGGAACCTCAATACTCTGTTCAAGGATTGGCTGCTGTTGCTGATTATAATTGAAAACAGGTATATGGGAGTCGGAATCGTATATATAAACGTTCTATTTGTGGCTAAAGTACAATTCTATTATTTTACCTAATTATCATATACGAAAATTTGCTTCAATCTCTGAAATCGAAGTACTGTTTCCAAACTGCTGTTAAGATGTAATGATAACACTTTCTTAAATTTTAAATTTAGCATCAACAACGCCGAAGCCTTCCGAAGAAGTTACGGAGATATCCGAAGAAGGAAGTGAGGAGGAAGTTAGTAAGTACAAAAGCAAATTTGAAAGTAAAACTACTTCTTCGTATGATATTACCTATCTTCTCTCAATATTTTAGTGTGAAGATAAAAAAAATATATTCTTTGTAGGAACAACGACAGACGTAAAAGGTAAGGATGCAGATTTGAGTGCTCCGCTAACTACAATCGTTAGGAAGGTTAGATTAGATTTTGTTCAGTAAGGTTATTTATGAAAACGCATATTGCTGATTAATCAAAGGCAAATACACAGAGCAGCACCTATGGATACAACTTTTGAGGGATTTTTATCATACAGAAATTAGGAAAGAATTTATTTCAAGGAAAGGAAAAGGAGCTTTGCTTCGGAGCGAGACGTATGTAAAAGAGTTTTGGTATCATAAGAAGTGTTGGTCTATCGAATTACAATTCAGTTTATAGCAACATATGTATCTGAGTAAAGTTATTAATCAACAATACACCTTAGGAGCACACCGGAGGGGGTTCAGCGGTCCATTTACAAATATGTTGGCGCTAAAGACGTCAGTTGGAAGATCTTTGCTATAGAAAAATTAATATTACGAATGTTCTTCGTCTTCTTAGCCTAATTGATCGGAAACTAGATGACACCCCTGTTGATCAGAACAGCTGATTTTCTAGAGGGCTTGTAGTTTAAACTATAACCGTAAATGGATTACTTGCACTCGTTACATTATTATAGTTGCCGTTAAAGATTCCATTAACTGTTGTGTGTTGGTAAGTATCTGAAGATGATTGAGATGACTGAGATGATGACATAATATGAATTGAGATATTATGTTTTCGTTTTTTTTTCTATAATTTTACAGCTGTCATTTGCCAGTGAGTTGAGATTTTCGTTTAGTTTTAAAAATGTTTTTTTCGTGATTATATGCAGACTTCGAGAAGTGTTTTTCTTCGACTGAATAATTTAACTCGGCTTCCAATTCATCGCTTCCTTGTTTAATTTTGTTGTCTGTTCAGCATTAGTTATGCCAATGTTTGGTGTATCAGATTTGTTCCTTGTATTTTCAAATTGCAACGTCTTTGAGTTTGATGAATTACTTTCTTGTACTTTATATTGAGATACTGATTTATCACCTTTTCTGAAAGGTTGTTGTTCTGTGATTTTTGTAGCTTTGTTAGCAAAATCTCCTTTCTTGTGGCATGTTTGATACGATATTTGAGGACTGGCTTTGTTTGACTGATTTTGAATGTGAATACTGATTTGTTATCGTATTGTTCCCTTCAGTCAAAGCAATAATCCTTGCTTCTTTGTAGATCATATTTCTTGTTGCCATTATCTTGTTTATGTTTTGTTGGAGAATGAATTCCTTACACTGATGACTTCCAGCAGTATGATTACTTAATTTACAATGTAGGCATTGCATTGCAGAAGTGCAAGGCCGTTCATGATTTTTTTTTGCATATACACCGCATTTCTTTTCCCCTTTGCACTGAAAACTGGCATGTCTGTAGCTTTTACACAGATCACATTGACGAACTTTCCTAATTTTGGGTTGTACCTTGAAACGTTCTCTGTACACATAGATGTATTGAGGTAAGTTTTGTGACTCTAAAGTAAATTCAATAAGTTTGGTGTTAATTAATACTGATTCATTAGTATCACTTGTTATTTTCTCCTTCAGACGTTGGATATTTGTTATGGGATAGTCACATTCCGTATTTTCTTTTATCTCTGGCAAAGATACACTAATTGGTATCCCGTATATTACAGCATATCTGTAAAGAAGCATTTTGGGAATAGTTACTGTTATTTTCATTTGCTTATGTTAGTCAATATTAAGTATAAAAGTATTTGCTTCATCACGTGATCGAAACGTTATTTTTACTGATTAACTCCCTAGTGATTCAATGCGACTAAATGGTACACTATTATTGATTAAAGTATTGCTGATACAAATTGAATTATACCCTCCAAGGTTTCTGTTATCTGTAATATCGTGAGCTATGGTCCACCATGGTTGCTAGAGAAGATCAAAGTTTGTTGATTTCGCATTTTGTTTAGTCTTAATAGCTTTATGTATGTGAACATCGCCATCTTCTTCAAGACTATCTTTTCCTAACTTTCTTTTATTCACATGTGAAATGACTTTGTTTTCTGTTTCAGATTCACCATCAGAAATTTGATAATTCTCGTCACTGATTTTATTATTCAAAATTTGTAGGTTACCACTATTTGTGACCAAGGATATAGATTCGACGCTATTTTCTGTTTTTTGTTTCTTTATCAGAACTTTGTTTATCTTCATCAATGTATCCACTATTTTTATTCTGTACTTACTATGGCAATTATCTACTGCATGTGCAGTTGATCTGGAATCTTGAAATTTTTTTGCTTCTCTTCATAACAATATCACTTTCCAGTAACTTACGGTAACCTTGAACTATTAAATTATTTTTCTTTTTGGAATTATGATTTAAAAATGCGTAGTCCTTATCTGCTTTATATTTGCGTTTCCACTTCATTATACGTTTCTTGCAAGATATATACGCCATTTTTCATATTCATTGTAACACACACTCTCCTACACACGCCATCTTTCCATTAACAAGCTTTTTTTAAAAAATAATTCAGCTCTCAATACACGAGAAACAATCTCAGCATACCTTATCAAAATTACGTATGAAAACAAAGAAGTTGAAACAAATACCTGTAGAGGGTCTGACACTAGCGATCCTAACGACTAGAGGTAAAGAGAAATCAAAAGAAGTAAATTTGAAAGAAAAATTAATTAATCACAACATTTCAGAAAGCATTTGAACGCATTCGAAGCAATATAAATTTGTTACAAGAATTTCAAAAATCATGTAGATCATATGGATTTCTAATGAACGCCTAGTATAACGAACATCGAGTTTATGCTAAGGTGCTCACAGTCTACAGTATCTTCCAAGTGACGTGACATACCATTCGGCCAATGAGGATTAAAGCACGGAATGGTCTATTTATACATCTTGGCGCACAACCTCAATCATGAGCTAGTCCCATCGAGCTCTACGTAACGATACTGGACTGACTGCTTAATGTCCAAAGATAGACGCCACGGCAAATATTTAAACTTGTTTCTCCACTCCCAGTCTAATTCAATGTGCAGCAAATGTTCAGTTGTAACTCAGTTTTATACGCTTCATAACGTTTTTTATTCCAGTCTTAATTCCTGAGTTAGTCATATAATAGTATACCGTACTCCGCATATAGTAGAAAATGCTGCAAATAATATTAACGTATTTGCAAGAATTAAGATATAAATAAAAAACGGACCGCATAGCGATATCAAGCGTAAGAAACTGGGTTAGAACCAAAACTTTGGTTCATACTGGTTTAAACTGGAAGTGAACAAACGAGATTGAATGTCCTCTCCACTCCCTGGCTTCATATATTTATGAAATTTTCAATGGGAGCAGTAAGTTCAGTGCCGCTTTTAGATATAGGTCATTGCCTAGCTCACATTCTTTTTTTGGTATCAGTTAGATAAGATTTCCAAATTCAACAAGTCTGACGTAATTGTTCAGATATATGTTTTTAATTGTTGACGTAACTATTTGTCTAATGATGCAAAGCAATATTTGCAAGCCTCTAAATCTGAAACTAAACATGTTTCGAGAATACGTTAAAGAGATCGTTTGTTCTTTCAGTGTGAGTAAACACATTCCAAAATATATTACCATAGCTTGAAACCAATTGTATATCACATGACGTGTCTTAGTAGGATATCAAATCGGATTTCATGCATAGTATACAGTATTCCCTTACGTTCAATGGAGCAAAGCAACCTTATTACACAGGAACGTTATTTTGGATTAAACCAAGAAACGCCCTTCACTTTCAATTTTTAAAACAGGCAACGATACAAAGTGAAAAAGAAATTTTAAGTTATGATCTCGCAAAAGTCTGATCACTATACGAATTCCGCAATAATATCTCATGTAAGATTACATGGCAGCAACACTGAAAGGAAAGGATAGGTGTCAAGATTGAACTCCTCAAGATGGCGAAAATATAAACTTTTCCTACTAAATTTTTTAATATGTAAAATGTGGCTAAGAAATTGTAATTGCAGGTAAGTTAGATTCCAGATATCGCACCAGTTAATGAATTTAGCCATATCGCGTCATCATGGAAAGTGGAGATTTGTCTGCAGAATTTACAGTCATCAGCAAATAGAAGATTACTTACGGAATCTGTAAAAATATTAGGTAGGTTATCGGTATACAATAAATATAATAATATTCCTAGAACAGTCTTTTGGAGGACTCCAAAGAGAACGGGAATGAAGCTAGGAAAAGATTCAAAGACTACAAGTTCACTTTGAAGTTATCTATGAGTTGAACTACTGTCTATTGCCATGAATATTAAACCTAGTTGTTAATTTATGGACAAGTTACGAATGTCTAATAAAATCAAAGGCATTTGGTGGCTTTAGTATATAAGACATTAAACTACGAATTATTGGAGATGCATTCGATAGCATCAATTAGTAGAACCGACAGATTAGTCAAGCAAGATTTGCCAGGTAAGAAAGCAGTGTTGTGCAGGATTTAGGTACTCTTCAGTAAATATACAGACACGACTTGTCGTTATTTTCTTCCAGATTATTTTCTTACAGAGTGTTGAGAAAGTTGTTTCTCTAAAACAACGGTTTAGTAAACATGTGAGTAGTAGCGAGGAAGAGAGGTTGGTAAATTGCGAAGAAATATTGTGATAAGTTGTCAGGGGCTAAAGATAAAAAAGCGACAAAAACTGCATCAGGACTGTTTTTGATTGAGGACAGAGTGTCAGAGTAAACAGATTGCAGGTAGAGAGGTTGACGAAAAGGAACGGAGAGAGACGTGAAGCTTTTTGAAAATATCAACTATATCATCACTAGTATCATGCCAGATTTAA